>CAJHQP010000728.1:0-157841 GCA_905132765.1 Moricandia arvensis | reverse complement strand
GATCGCTATTCTTAAGGAAATTTTCCAAAATAATTTTAGAAAGGTCCAAAGTAGAAATTCTCGGAATAAAAAAACGGCCTCGCCCTAGTCCAACTCACCATATGGCGAGTAGGACCATGTCTAACTGACCATATAGTGAGCTGGATCAATCACACACCATGCACTCTTGTCTCACTCTCTGGAACTCTCTCTGTCGAGTCTCGATAAAACTGCTTCTTGTTTCATCTCGATGGGAAATACCGTTGAAAATTTACGATAAAATTGACAAAGACTTATTTTCTCGTATGAATTTGAATCAATCATATAAAACAATAACGGTTAACTTAAACACCGTGGTTATGTCAACTTAAACCCCTTGTTTACAAATTTTTGTGTTTATTTGGTCACTTGTCGTTGGCTCTCGCAGAGAATCCAGACCTTTGGGAAAGTTAGGTTTTTCTTGACTTTCCTTATTTTGCGGAAATCGACAAATGCGAATTTCGGTTCCCACAAATTTAGGCGCTAGAAGGAGGGGGGGATTATTCTCACTCACGGCCGCAAAACTTTTAATCGAAACCATGTCTGGATATATGAAAGACAAACTCGCAGCATTGACTGCTCTTATGGCCAACGCTTACGCAAAAGCCGTAGTGATTGACGAAATTGAAAACTTAGTCGCGACTGTTTGCCACGGGAAGAGCACTGAAACAATCTTGTGATTTCTCTGTCGAAACAGAAAGGCCAACGATAAAATTTATCAAACCCCATAAAATTTGTCTCATTGCCGAGTTGGAGAAATCTCAGCGCGTAAAGGTTCTACCAAAAGACCTTTTCCAAACAAAATTGTGGAAAAATAAAACTTACTCTCCTCGAAATTGTGGAGAAATCCTAGTTTACTCTTGGAGAAGGAAGCACAGCAAATCGGGTTCGCAACTCACCGCTGCACTTTTGCCTAATAACTTCCGTGAAAGTCTTTGGAGAAATAAGTGTAGGCTTACGACGAGATACTTGTTCGTTTTCTTAAAACCATCGATTCAGAGACTGAAACCCAGATTGAAAAAATATGGATCACCACCGCAAGACAAGCTTCAGCTTAAATGCGTCTAGTAAAGAAGAGATTCCAGAAAGAATTGATATTCTTACTGTCCATAAGGGGTGGACAGACACGAGAAGAGAAAGGGGAAATGAGCAAGCAAAATGGAGAAGAGACAAAACTGAATATCCGATAGGACTAAGGTATGTTCGACTTAGAAATTTTATCAGACTTGTAATTTTCGTAGAAAAGGAATGAAAATGTCTTGGAAACTACCATAAACTTTAGGGAACTTAGAATCTTGGTGGATAGGCTAGCAAGCTGAGTTTTTAGGAAATTTTTCCAGTCTTGTTCTATTGTTCCTTAACTGTCCAGGCAGAACTTGCAAACCGATCAAATCACTCGTAAAACCGAGAAACGATCGTCACACATTCAATCATACTCATCTCGCTTCCTAAAGAAAAGAATAGCTAGAGACATGAACCTTGTCTTAAAACTGAGTCGTTCCAAGTGCCAACGTTGAAACAACCAAATTCAAATTCCTATCATCGTCTTTAAATCGACCCAAATATTCGATCATCTAAGTCCTCAAAAGGAAAAACGTACACAAACCCTTCGAAAGAACAGTTCATCCGTTTTCTTTCGCAAAAAAAAGGAGGGAGTAGGTATGGCATACTATACTCGTATAATCTCATACCTCAAAAAAATTTGCTTCGGCATCAAGAAATTTGCTTCGTCCCAAAAGCAATTCACAATCTAAGATTTGTCTAAATTCTAGGAACGTATCTAAACCGTAACGAACATAATCTCGAGGATAAAACAGCATTTCTTGTCGCAATCATACATTTAGAAAACCTTGTAACAATATCAAATTGAAACTCGACGATAGCCAAAGTTTTGAAGATCTTTTCGACTTAATATCATGAGTTTTGTATAAAAGTCAAAAAATATATGAGAAATCTTCAAGCACCAAACCATTGCTCTCAGTTTTTGTTGAACCAAGTGTATCACATAATAGCATCAAAAACGTTTGCGACAAAGAAAAATTGAGAACACAAGTAGCAGCGAGCACAACAAGGGAACGTTTTCTCCCCGCTCGTTGACTAGATCTTCCGCTGGTTAACTAATTTGTTCCGCCCAAAAAACCTATGAAAATGTTGCGCGACTAGATCATAGAGAAATAACCTTAGGTAACTCTCCATGAGTGTCACCAAGAAAATTTCACCAAAGGATCGAAATGAAAGTGGGAATGTCTCTCGGAAAATCTGCGGAAGCATCGCTACTTTGACATCTCAATACAACGCGCCAATCACCCATCACTTTCTTATAACTAAAACGATTTATACGAAACAGTCTACAAGAAAACAAGATCGGTATCATGAAAAAGCGACTTTTCAATACAAAAATGCAAATGAGGAAAACTTAATCTTCTCTCGCAAACATCACGAGTAATTTTCGAGAAACACTCTCCATTTGCTCCTATGAGAATCCCTTCTTGTAGAACTTAAAAAGGAAAACCCTTAGTACAATTAGATCAAGTCATACGAAGCAACTTTTGAAATTAAACATAACAAGTTTTACGAAGAAGTGTTTTCGTATAACCAAAAAAAATGAAGCCGTATGATCCGACTTTGGACGACAAATCTAAACTTTATCTCTTCACACTACGCTTTAACAGATCTAATTCTTTAGCCTTGCGACTCGCTGGCTTCTGCCTTTCACTTCCCTCGGTTAAATCCAAGCAGGCAGTCATCCCGCAACTGACTCCGCACGGATTCTATATAAAGCCTCTTAGGCTTGTCTTCTTCGGACAAAGACAACAATTTCCATACAAATAAAGGAAATGTTGTACGAGACATTCATCGTATAACAAAAACCTAAAAGTGGAAAATCGTTTTCTACAACCATTGACCATCTTAACACGGAAAGCTCCAGCATACTTGGCCTATTAATCTTGACAAACGTTTTTTGTCACTCGGTCAATTACGCCTTCCAGTACAAGTCCGAACCAGAATTCAACATCCCCTTTAGGAAAATTTTAAACTAACAGGACCTTAATGTTAAAAAGTGCCCATGATCTAATTCTTGATGAGCAAAGTCTTCGGCTATGCGGCTGAACACATCCTTTGTGCCAAGCCAAAACATTCGAGCAACCACCGCTCTATCCGATCACTTAAACGGCTAAACGACAATCTGCAATTTTTCTAAAAATACCAATTGACAATTACGCAAATAATTATCATATAAGCCAGAATCAGAAATTATATGATAAAGTCTTCACAACGAGACTCAATCCTAATAACCAAGCGGTTAACGGAAAGCTTGAACTAGTTGAAAAGTCGATCAACTTGTATATACTCCACAATTCACTTTAAGCCCACAATATTTTACAAATAAAAACGCGGCTTGTAAGGAAAAACTCGTAACAAAGCTCGTGGAGCCATAAGAAACATCCTTAAAAACACAAAACAAATATCGGAGTGGGGGGGGACTCTTCACAAAGAACAGTGAAGGAAACGCTTCTTCTCAGGGATAAATATACGCGACCCCTTGGTCCTAATTACTCTATCATAAATCAAACTACTTAACATCCGAGCAGGAACAATAATTTTGGCTGCAAACCTCCGCAGACAAAAAAAATGTTTTCTCCAACGCAGGGTTAAGACTAAGCCCTTGCAACCCGCAAAACATCTTCAAACCCGCAAACATTTGAAGCACGAAACGCAGCATATGAAAGAAAAACCAATCTTCAGCATCGCGAGATGTCGCATACGCCAGAAGAATCATTTCGACAAAATTACCTTCCCTCGATGAAACACCTTCTTGGTAGACCAAACAGTCATACGCACTAACATCTTCTCAAACACGTATCCTTCGCAAAGAATCAGAAACTGTAATATCTACCATTATGTTTGTTACTGATCACAAAAAAATCTTAATGTCCTAAACAGAGTAAGCCATCTCATAGACATATCCCTCATACATTCGACACAAGTGTAATAGCGCTATCAAAGAAATCCAAAATTTTGGTCAGCACCTCTAGATAACCTAAAAATTTTCTTTGAAGAGATGGTCAATTCCTACCAGACAAGTCATATAGGCCGAGAACTTATAGCAGACTTTTAAATCGGTACGGTAATCAGGTCGAAAACGATACAGGAAATGTAATCCAAAGTAGTCATCACACCCCCCTAAACCGTTATTAGGACAAAGGTCTTGCCCTAAGCCCAGCACACTTGTCTCTAACATCTCTAGGCATGATATAAAAAATGATACGAGATCCCAAAATATATCTCTTTGTTTATTCCGACATTAATGAATTTCCAAAAAAAAATCAAAATTTTCAATCATTCTCATCTAAAACGAACGACAATATAACGATCTACAAAGAGTTAGATATGAGATGACAACTCATACTCTTCCCTCTACATTCACACGAATACAAACATGTTTTTAAAACATGAAACGCAATTCATTAGAAAATAGCCACGAAGCAACAGGGATTCAAAGCCATACGCGGCCAGTCCCAAAATATATATATGACCATACTTGGCCAGAGAAAACAACCAACAAGGCTAATATCAAGGCCGAAAAAGGTCCAATATAAATGCCAGCAGCAGCAACATGCTCGATAATCTCTACACGATACATAACTAAATTGTAAAGGTCTCATTGAAAAAAAAAATCTTAAGAATCTTAACTCAAGACGAACTACAAAAGGCTTGATCCTTTCGACAAGGGTTAGTAGGGCAGCCTTTACAAGGCGCATCCCCTATCTTATCAGTTTCAATTTTCATGAGGACTAAAGAATGAAAGTCCAACACCTTATAGGAATATGAGAATGAGATTAATCTCCACAATAAAATACTTTCGACAAAAGTTTTTGAGAGAAAAAGGAAAAGCATTCCTAGTTGTAGACTCCAATTAAAAACATCACCTGCCCGCAAGAATCATGCTCAAAACAAAACTGTTTGGGGTCAAAAACGGTAATCCCGAAATTAACGCCTAAGATCACTATTTTAAGGAAAATTTTCCAAAATAATTTCAGAAAGGTTCCTAAGTAAAAAATCATCGGAATAACAAAACAGCCTCATCCTCGTCCAACTCGCCATGTGGCAAGTAAGACGGACCACGTCCAATCGCCATTGTGGCGAGTACAATGGACAACGTCTAACTCGCCATGTGACGGTCGGATGGACCAACGTCCAACTCGCCACATGGCGGGTAGGAAAGACAACGTCCAACCTCGCCATATAATGGCGGGTATGACGGACCACGTCCAAATCGCCATGATGGTGAGTGCAAGACGGACCACGCTCCAACATGCCATATGGCGAGTATGCGACGGACTAACGTCCAACTACGCCATCATGGCTACCAATGGAATCAAATACCACACCATGCACTCTTGTCTCACTCTTTGGAACTCTCTCCTTCGAGTCTCGATCAAACTGCTCTAAGCTTCATCTCGTCGGATGTTACCCGTTGAAACTTTACGATAAAATTAACCAAAGACTTATTTTCTCATATGAATTTGAATCAATCATTATTAAACGATAACGTTTAACTTAAACACCATGGTATATCTCAGTTATACGATTGGTTTCTACTATTTCATAAAACCAACGTCGTACGAAAGGAGATTTCTTCGAAGAAAATACTAAAATGCTTAAGTTAAAAAAACGGCCCAAGGAAGTCTAAAAAGCGCCAAAAGCCCACTTACGATTTTTGATGATAATTGAGCCCAAGTTACTATGACGGTTTACCGAAAAAGATAAATATCAACTTTCGAAGAATAATCATGAAGATCGAGAAAAATTGAATATTTCCGTGAAGAAATAAACTCGAATCTGGGGCAGAAAAAGAAAGACGGCTGACCTTAAAGCCCATATATAAGGGGACCCAAGCCAAGGAACCCAGGGACGATCCTATAGATTTCAGAGAGCTCTATGCACTTAGAAACCCTATGCTTTATTCTCGATAAGTTGGGTTTTATTTTTAGCACTCGATTACTAGACGAACTGGCCCAGACAGTATGATCTCCTGTTCCACTCTTTCAATTGAACTACGTTCAGCTTGATCTTCGAAAGGCGTACGTAGACAACCTTTTATAAGGTCCCATCTAAAATCTTTTAAACTTTTTTGTCTTTTCGTCTATTGCTAAGCGAGTTGCAGCTGACATAGCTTTTTCGACATTGGTGATCATGCTAGCGAACATAGTTAGGTTTTATTGTCTGTGTCATGCTATTTTCCTTTGTAATCATGTTTCCAGACCAGCTTCATGTATGATTTTGTCTCGGGAACGCTCATACACAAATTTGAAATAAAGATCTAGTTTTTGTAAACTCGCTAATCATCTTTACATATTTTCGCGTTTATTTGGTTATTTGTTATTAATTCTCGCAGAGAATCCGAAACTCTAAAGAAATTAGATTTTTGTTTTATTTTCGCTCACATCTGCAACCATGTTCGTACAGTTGTTGGGATTGTCGTCAAACTAATGTCCAAGTTCAGATATTTGCCAAGGTGCGCTTTTCCATGATTTGGACCGGGCATTGATGGAGATATTAAATCCATCTCTACAAGTCCATAAGAAACATGTTGAACAAATAAAAAACAAGTTCATAAGAACATATTTATATTTTTGGTTATGAATGTTATTTTGGAAATTGCAAATATTCACCCATGTAGTTTGACATTTGAAATCATTTAGAAATATATAATGAATAACCATCATAAGTCGACATTTTGTACGTATTTCATCTTTTTTTTTAGTGCTGCATAATCATGCTAAATACAATTATGAAAAATGTTACAGTCGATTTTTACAGCTGACAATTCTATTTGTCGTATGAGGATTCACGCCTGACTGCATCACCTAAGCCATCCTATGAAATCCATGCTTGACGATATCTCTTGCGCCATGTTGCAGATCTTTTGTAAGCCCTTCCTCCCTTAATTCGCATAATTTTGTCCTTTTCCGGGAATTGAAACCCAGACCTCCTGTGTAGAAGCATTAATGAACCCGTGGTCAAACCACTGGAACCAACAGGGCTTCCACCATACATATTTCATCTTATTGTGGTTATTTGATTAATGCAAAGGTCAACGTTGTTTTAGTGTGGCAAAATTTTCTATCTACCCAAATATGTTTTCAGTTTTTTTGGGGGGTAATTGTAGCATAAATAGTAAAATAATATGAAAAAATAGTCATGTTATTTTTTTGGTGATAAATATCCATACTTGTTATTTCATATTTGGATACTAGGTGGGTTGCCCGCACATGCGGACATAAACATTCGATAAAAATACTTATCAATATATATATATATATATTATTAATTTAAAAACTATTATTTATATTTCTATTTAATTTTTATGTGAAATT
This sequence comes from Moricandia arvensis, assembly GCA_905132765.1. Classification (NCBI taxonomy): domain Eukaryota; kingdom Viridiplantae; phylum Streptophyta; class Magnoliopsida; order Brassicales; family Brassicaceae; genus Moricandia; species Moricandia arvensis. The sequence continues at coordinate 150,441 of CAJHQP010000728.1, read as the reverse complement.
CTTATGTATACTATATCATATCAATAAATAATTTAAATTCGTTTTTATTTTTGAATAATTTTTTATTTTATTCATTAAGGAACATAAACGATATTAACCGCTCTAACTTTTAACGTGGGAGAGCTCTGTTACGAAAAATCATTTCGCAAATAATAGTATAGATCATTGCCTTATTCAAATAATTTGATTTAATAGAAATATTTTAGAGTTCTTATGAAAATTAATTTACTATATTATTATTTAATTACACAACTATTTGTATCATAGGAAGTTTTATATTAAAATATTAATATGGTAATATATGAAAATAACAAATCCACAGTATAATATAAAAAAGTAGTTTTAGAAAGACGTAAAAATAAATTTAGTTTGAACTGATAATTTCGACCATGTAAAAATGATACTCTACTGCTAGGTTATATATATTACCTTATAGAAAATAGAACTGACTAACCCTAAGTTAAAAGGTCGAGAACTTCAATTAAAACAAAAACTATACATGTAATGTAAACTCTACACATAATATAAGATTTACTGAATATTATATATTTATCATTTGAATAGTATTGTTCAAGTCAAAGTCGATTCTGACTGAAGTTTAAAAGTTTATTTGAAAAATGATTTTGATATCAAATGGTCATTCTAGTACTTAAACAAGAGGTAATCTAGGAAACCAAATCAAAATAATACAAACAATATAATAAAGTTTTATATGAAAAGATCTTGAAAATCCTAGATAAAAAAATCATAAATTGCATTTTAATTTTGGAAAAATAGGATAATTGATTCTCAATTAAAATTGACAAAATCGATACATGTATACAAAGTCACATCCTATAAATATATCGAGTTCACCCTAAAAGTAAAACCTCTTCAAGCCAAGGTTTTGTGGCAGCCTCCGGTGATAGTTTCACAATGAAACTAAGTCTCTGGGGTCACGTCTCTAACATGGGCTCATACCCAATATGTGCAAGTGCCAAAGGTTCATCATTTTAGCTCGTTTCACATTTTCTGTAAGTAATCAGGACTCTCCTTCCCCAGTGGCTTACTGCACCAGCGAGATCTTTCCGTTGTCACCATTTACTTCCATGGCTTTCTCGATCGATTCGGTTCACCTGCTCAGTCATTTTCCTTCACCAGCGACGCTAGACCCGTCAGATCTCAAGCTTAAATATCTATCAATCGCCAGATCTGAAAACCTCTCTCCCTCGCGGGAGGATCTGTAACCAGAACTTTGACTCTTACTTCACCGAAGAATATCGGTTCATATTTCAGACTGCCAGCAGATTGTGCTTCTCGCCTTCTCATGCCTTCGATCCATCCAAGGCCAACACCAAATTATTCACCTCTAGGATATGTCCCCACCAAAGACACTTCCACCGCCGGATCCGCCAGAGCCTCCTAACATTGCATACGGTTTCTGCCTAGCAGAGCCTGTTACATTCCAATCTCAAGTGTTGGATCTAAGCTTAAACTCACGGTATTGTACTGTACATACCGATATTGTTTTCGTTCTATCCTAGTGGTTTTATCGGAGTCCACTCATGGCAGACACAATACTTGTTTATTTGGAACCTCCTTTTGTGATATTAGGTTCCAGATGGTGTTTCCTATTCTCCGGCCAACTCCAACATGGTCTGGTATGGTTCAGTTAGGAAACAAAGTTCATTGGGATGGTAATTTCGGTTAGCCTGCTAGTATCACCAATGTGTTTCTTGCGCTATGTAAACCGAGGAGCACAACTGAAGCTTCTTGGTGATTTTGTCGGCCTCTAGACACAATTCACAGGCTCATCATACAACAAGGAAAATCACAAGCTTAAGAAACTTCATGGTTCATATATATCACTAAGACAAAAAGCTTGCTGGAAACAGCCCCGGTAACCTCAACCTCTATGGCAGAGTTTATTCAAACCTCTTCTTGTCAGAGGTGAGAAATATATTTTCCCCACATCCCCTTCTCAAAGAAAGAGACTTCTTCCCGTATGTGAGACTCGGGAAATTACCAAATTCTTAACTATTTGTTATCTTATGTGAAAGTTCACTTAGGGTCGGTAGATGCAATAATCCTCATTCAATTCAAAATTGAGGTTTTTGATAGTGTCGCGATGCTATATGATTTTGCGACTAATCGTTTTTAATTTGAATATTTGGAATAATGGTTTGAGTCTTTTTAGATTAAATCATAAGTAGCAACTTCGATATCTTGAATACCATTTTATCAAACTTTTAAAAGTTTGTGTCTATTCCCTTGAACTTTATGTTGGGATTTAGTCTATCAGTTCTCATATTGTGATTTTTACGATGTTGCTAATATTGTTTTAATCGCTTAAACTATTAATGAAGAGAATGGTGCACAAAAAAAGTATACAAAGATACAATGAAAATAATCAAGAAGACCATTTTCCCTTCATACAGTTATATGCAATAGCTAGGAAAATATTCCTTCATATCTTCTATTGAAATCTAGTTTCAAGTGTCATGTTGTTTCCGACTTTTCAATTCGGCTCTAAAGTGGTTAAAGGATGCCCAAACTGTGACATATTATTAATTTATTAGATTCTAAAGATGTAAGATGTTGCCATTAAGTACTCGTTGACATAGTTGCTGAAGCAGGCGTCATGTTGAGTGGTAAAGACCATGTGGAGTCAAGATGCTAAGCTGGATTCGTTAGACTTGGAAAGCAATGGTGTATCTTGGAGATAAAGAAAGAAGAATAAACTTGAGGAGCAAGTTTATAACTTAAGGGTAGAGGTAAAAGTGCATTCCAAGAAAAGAAAAGTTGCACTTATTGATATGGAAAATGTTCATATCCATGTGTCCTTGGAGACTAAGGTTTAAGGAACGTGGATAATAATGTAAGATAATTATGGGGTCGTTTGTATTAAGACAGAGACACATAGGGTTATCTATATAGAGAGAGAGAAGCTTTTGGAAGTGTAAAGATGAACAAACAAGGTCTAGTAAGATTGTTTAAAAGCGATTTCTAATAAAGAAATAGGTGTTTCCTTGTACTTGCTTGTCTCGAGTTACCTTATGTATTACTGTATTGTGGTGTCATCTTTAAACTTACAATTGGTATCAAAGCGGGTCACCTAAGTTACTGGTGTGATGCTGGAGGTGAAGATGGGCACGATTGTTATGCAGAAGGAGGTCGCATGAAGCAGATGATTCGAGGAATCAATGAGGATGTGTGGATAGCTGTGGAGATCTTTTGGGAGGAGCCTACCATAGTCACAGAAGTTGGGAAGAAGACCAAGTCAAAAGAGGATTGGACAGAGGCAGGGCGCAATGCATCAAAATTTAATGCAAAGGCTCTACAATGATTTTTGCAGCTGTTGAAGCTAAACAGTGTCAATTGATTCAGAGCAGTACTTCAGCTAAAGAGGCGTGGGAGATCCTGCTGAACTCATTTGAAAGAGATGAAATTGTCAAGAGGACACGCTTGAATCATCTTGGGTCGCTGTTTGGGAATCTAAATTGGTCTGATGCGGATTTAATGTTAAGGTTCAGTGCCAAACTCAGTGCTATGGTGCATGAAGCATTTGTACTTGGAAAGAAATACAAGAAGAAGAAGCTGGTAAAGAAATTACTACGTTTTCGTCCAACTAAGTTTTCAGCTCACAACGCGGTTTTGCAGATGACTACCAAGACGGATGCGCTCAAGTTTGACAAACTTGTGGGTATGCTGAAGGCAGAAGAGATGGACATAGGCAATAGTTCAGTCTTTATGTCAAGTGGTGCATCAAAGGAGTATATTACTTGTAGCTAACAAAGATACTGATAGATTTCAAAAGATTGAAGATGTTGTTGGTATGTTGGCTAAGAAATTTGGTAAGAAAATGGATCCCTATGGTGGGAGGAATCAGTATGCTCGCTAGGGAGGTGATCGTGGCAATGGCAGAAGAATAGAAGGTCTCAAGTGTTATGAGTGTGAAAGTGTTGGTCACATATGGGCTAACGGTCTTGTAGCACAACGAATAGAACATAAGTTTTCTGAGTGTAAAGGTGTTGGACACACATGGCGTGAATGTCCAAACTTAAAGAAGGGAAAAGGAGTTTCATTGCAGTCGTCTGATGATTCATAGTTTGAAGAAGATGGAAAGATGATGAAGAATCTTGTTATATTTGTTGCACGCAAGGAGGAATCAAGTGATTCTTCGGATTCAGATGATGATACAGATGATGGGGAGTATCACGTGATGCTTAACTAGTTGTTGAATCTCAAGAATGAGAATCTGAGATTGCAACGCTATATGGTTCAGCGCGTAAGCAGGAGGAGTAGCAAAGTGAGTTGGTTGAAGAACTTGCAGGTTTAAAAGAGAAGAATGAGTCTCTTGAGCAGGAAGTTAGCAAATTGTGGGAAGTTGCTATTGTTGAACAGGAGGGAGCAAGGATACTAGGACATGATTTGGCTGAGAATCACAAGCGGGTCAGGATACTCAATAGTGGAACCTAAGACTTTGATAAGATACTCTCAATGGGACAACCAGCCAAGGTGAATTGGGGACTGGGATACCGAGGAGCTGAGAGTATTGACGAACATCAGAAGGGCTTTCACACTTTGTGCGAGGGAGCACAATAAAAAGTGAATCCAAATAAGTTCGGCTTTCACACTTCATGAGAAGAGGAGAAACATGGCCAAGAGGGTGAACATGACATTCATTGAACCTAAAAGAGTTGAAAAGGTGGTGTTAGCCAAGCGTGGCTTACTTGATGAGATCAAGGATGCGACATCAAAAGAAGGATGCAACTTTGTTAGGAGTTATCTTGAGGTTGATCAAGAAGCAATAAGCCTGGAGCCAGGAGACGGAGTTGTTTGTGGTACAAAGGGGAAGGAGATCGAAGTGCAGCAGGAAGTGATGCGAGGTGATCATCAGGAGGGTGATAGTAAAATCACTCCAAGACAATAGAAACGAGTGAAGAGTGTACTCAGTGTGGATGAGAAGGGGCTCATGGTCAAGAAGATGACAGATGAAAGAAGCCAGGTCCTCAAAAAAAGTGCGTTGAAAGGTAGTTCGACGGGTGCGTCAAAGCATGATGCAATACTTGTAATTTATTTCGCTGCAGCAGGGGATGTATCATGATTACGGATGAAGAAGCAGACGGTATGTATGTAAGGGTTGACAACAAAGTATATGTTTTAGCTTAGTATGCAATCAACCAGGGGGAAACGTGGTGACGTTCTGGTCGAAGGAGCGGATATCTCTTTGGGGAGAAGAGCATGGTGCTGGACGTCCTAATGCAGAGAATGCATATCTCATGGGGGGTAAAAGCATGGTGTGGTGCACATCTCGTGTGGGGGGAAGCACATTTAGCATTAAAATTCCCAGGTGAAGAACGTGGTTGCTGAACCAGAAGAATGTTGTTCTTGATTTGCATACAAAGCTAAAAGAGGGGAGATTGAAGATGTAAGATGTCTGTCCTAAAGTAGTCATTGACGTAGTTTCTGAAGCAGGCATCGTGTTGATTGGTGAAGACTATGTAGAGTCAAGATGTTGAGTTGAACTTCGTGTAGACTTGGAGAACAAGGGTGTATCTTAGAGATAAGGAAAGTTGAATAAACTGGAGGAGCAAGTTTATGATTTAATAGAAGAGTGATAAGGGTATTTCAAAAAAAGAAAGTTACACTTATTGATATGAAAGATGTTTATATCTATGTTGTTTTAGAGACTAGGATTTCAGAAACGTGGAGAACAATATAAGATAGTTATGGGGTCGTCTGTATTGAGAAAGAAACACAGAGGCTGATCTTATAGAAAAAGAGAAGCTCTTGAAAATGTTCTTGGTCGTCCTGAAACAGTTGTTGGCGTATCAAACGAGGAAGAGACAAGGTCTTGTAGATTAGATATCCTTCAGTAACGTGTGTTAGGATGTTAACACTAAACGTGTAAAGTTGTTTAAAGGCGATTTCTAATAAAGCAATAAGTGTTTACTTGTAATTGTTTGTTTCGAGTTACTTGTAGTATCATTGTATTATGGTGTTATCTTTACACTTATATTCATCTTTGGTGGAAAAAAAAGTTAAAGGAAAAGTCTTGTCAATGTGTAAATTTGTTGGTTCTTTTTCGAAAGAAGAGCGTATGAAACCGACAAAAAAATACAAAATATATTAATATGCAGAAAGAACAGTGAATTTATTTTTTGAACAACAAAGAACCCGTGCATAAAGGGCCAACAAATGATATAGAGAAGAGTGAGAAGAGAGCTAAGCATTTCAAGGTTTCTCTTTCTTCAAGAACATCAGTGAGAGAGAAAAGAACTAAGATTCTCTCACGCGCTTTCGGATCCTTCCTCCTGACCCCTCTAAACACCCACTCGGGTCGATCTATTTTTATTTCCCTGTCCACTTCTTTAGTTTCTCTTTCATAATTATCTTTGTTGTTGCATCACAAAAACATTCAAGACCCATGTAAGAGACCCATCTTGTTAATGTTAGTGTTTAATTGTAATTTCTTACGCATCTGCTTCGAATTTACTTTCTCTAGAAAATTCTTGTCCATATAAAGATTCCATGTTAATCCTTGTTTATACAAAGTTTGCATGTTTTTTTTTTTCGGAGGTTTTGTTTAATACTTCAGAAATTTGTTTTTATTGTCTAATATATTTAATATTTTAAGGCTTATTTGTAGGCTACCAAGTAATCACAAATCATTTTATTTTGTCCCTTACAAACATTTCTCCGCTGAAATCCAGCTGCAATTCGTCAGAAAATCACCTTAAAGAATATTTGGGGTATATTCTTGGAAATTTTCTTTCGTTGGATCTTTCTAGACTTCATGTATATCCATATTTGTTTTTCATTTGAACTTATCTGATGCAGTTTTATCGGTATAATGTTGTGTTTATACATATGTATGAATCTTGGTATGGTTATAAAAAGTTATATTAGTCTCTGATATGTTTTGGTTTATGAAACAGATCGAAGAACAGTAACCGTAAATGCTGAAAACAAGAGGAAGATTTGTAGATCCGCAAACCAATCTGGTCGGACACAACAACACCAAAGCGATCACTAACCCACTGGCTCTGAATCGCTTGATCGGTCTGAGCAACAACAAGTGCATCTCAGATTCTGATTGACCCAAAAGCCCTAAATCTCCTCTAGAATTCAGGGGTTGTCTACAATGGCTGAGCCCTTCTTCCTCATATCTCCTAGATCATCACTCACTGCTCATCTTAACTGTTGTTGTGTTCCTGCTAAAGTTGGGCTAAGTATTGTGGATTCTCTTGGTGATGATGGGGTTTTGTCACCAGATGTCGTGTTTGGACTAGCCTTGAGGCTCAAGTTTTCTGAGATTAAAGACAAACATCCCAAGTTGTTTCCAAAAACCAAGTCCTTGAATGTCGAAAAGAAAAGATCTGGAGTTAGTTTCGAAATCGACAAGACCGAGCCAGTCAGGTTAAGAAACCGCTCCTTTCCTCAGATTGATTGTCCGAGAAAGGCTCGAGTTCTGTCTCATTCCAAGGCTATCGCAGAAGGGTACTTTCCAAGGATTGGTTCAGACAGTGCATCCTCCTCTTGTCTATCTGAGGATGAGATGGAGATGTCAGAGGACTACACTTGTATCATTGCGCATGGTCCTAACCCCAAAACCACTCATATTTATGGTGACCAAGTTTTAGAGTGTCACAAGAATGAGGTTATAAACAAAGAGAAGCAATTTGAAACTGAGTTAGAATCCATGTTTCCCATGGATAACTTTCTCAGCGTGTGTAACTTCTGCAACAAGAAACTTGAAGTTGGCAACGACATATATATGTACAGGTGCGTGTTTCGTCACCAGTACTCTCTAATACACACACAATTATGCATATGCAAACGCAAATATAGGATGGTTGAGTGGCACAACTAGATAGATCTGGACTTTCAGATGTATAAATAGTATGAGGAATGCTTTAGAGGTTTCGGAGAAATCAAAACTTGTGATGTTTGTGTGGTGATGAACTGCAGAGGTGACAAAGCGTTTTGCAGTGAAGAGTGTCGTTTGGAGGAGATGATGATAAATGAGGAGGACCTGGAAGATTCGTGCTTATGCACGAATCTATAAAGAGGCTCTTCTGAACAAGAAGCGGCTGATAAGACGATGGCCATGGGACGAGCTTTTATTCACCCGACCATTGTCTATTAACTACCTAAAAGCTTATTGACTAGTGTCATGCCAATGGTAGGTAACATTTGGCACTAATCTGGTTCATCCGTCCACAAAGAGCTGCGTTTATGCGCATCTATTAGCAGCTGCAGCAGCCACGGATGAATTGAGCGGCCTTCGTTTTTTTTGTTTTTTTTTGTATATTTTGTTTTTGGTTTTGGATATGGAAGTCTAGGAACACACTACCATGATCATAACCGACGCAATAAGCTTCGTAAAGAGAGTGTTGGTTGCAAGAAAGGGATCGTGTAACCACTTCATTTTCTTTTCTCGAGTCTTGTTTTGTAAGGTCTTTCTACGGATGTCTGGCCTCAAAAGTTTGTATGGAGATTTTAATTAAATAAGTAACATATCTATAATGATAAATTATATCTCTTGCAATCAGTAGAATAGGAACATTTTCGGATATCAATTCATTTTCTGTAATCCTTCTTTCGTAAAATAAAAGTTTACGTTGCCAACAATCTAAGAATTGGCTTTTTAGGCCGCCAGAACAAAATCTCGAAGCAAAACATGAAATGACCGTGGATAGATTTTCTCTCTCAAAAATCACTTAAAGTAGATAGGTTGTCTCTCCCAAAAATCACTTAAAAGATATGTTGGCAGATTTTATAACTTGTAAACCCTCACTTGTAATGGACTTCACACCTAAGCCGCAAAAAACTTAGATGTTGTTTTGTTTTGGCTATCTACGAATGTAACCTCGTTTTCATGTTGGATATCACATAAGAGTCAACTTCATGGATGATTGAAGATGATAATGACCACATGAATGGATAAGATAGATGCCTCCAAAGAAACAAAGAAAAATCAAAAGCTTTGGTTTATTAAAAAAAAAGTGTTAAGATTACATATGATTTTGCATATGGCTTATAAAGAAAAAATAGAAAATCATAACTAGAAAAGCCTTTGTGTTTTAAAAAAAAAAGTATTTCAAAAAAAAAAGAAAAAACGAGAAAAGCCCAAATTTAATCTAAAAAAGAAAACCAAAACTTGTTCCTAAGAGTTTAAAAAATCCAAATCATAATCCTAATTGGTTTATAAATACAACAAATTAGTAGTTTCTTCTTGAACCAAGCAGGCCGATCTTTCTTTTTTTGGGCCGATAAGGTCCCTATTTGACCACGAACAACTTGGGCTCATCCATGACCAAAGTCCAACTTGTCCTCATCCATGACCAAAGTCCAACTTGTCCTCATCCATGACCAAAGTCCAACTTGTCCCTGCCATCTTTCTGGTCCAGGTTGCACGCGAGGAGATCCTTCTTACCCCATGGAACCTTCTGCTCCATCGATCTCCTAATAACATGTTGTTCTAAGACCATTTCAAGAGCATTCTTCTTCTCTCAGTCTAATACCTCATGTATTAAACCTATCAGCTCTGTGAATGACCCACGAAGCCACACTGCAAGCACTGACATAAGTATACCACACGTGGCTTTCAAATCCTTGAAGTTGAAGCTGATCCAGATCGCATCATCTCCTCTTCCTTTAAAAGATTTGTCCTCAAATCCAGTCCAACTATAAGATAGGACTGTTCCTATGCTTCTCCAAATGCATTGTGCATCTAACCAGTGTGTTGTTACTGCTCATGTGCTCCTTTGTGTTGCTTAGTAGTCCAAGAACTTCCCTAGATCATCTGGTAGTCGAACCAACCCCATATGACCGAGAATCAGCATATCTTGACCATTCCTCATGTTCCCACCTCTTTGTATTTCGACTAGATAGTTCATTATGATCAAGTGGACGTGTAAAGCAGCCCCCATACTCTTCTTTGAGGAGTGGGTCATATCTGACCATTCCAAACTTTTCCATGGTCCATCTCGAGTAATCCTATCCAAACTCAGTAAATTGTTTTGGCTTAGGATGATGTGGCCACGTTTGCAAGTCCTTGACTAAAGCATATAGACACGCCTTGCTTTTCTTTTCCTTGCCTTGGTTGTTTTGTTGAACTACATCCCCCTCTCTTCCTTCAAAAAGATTTGATATCAAATTATGTTTTTAGGAATGAATGAGTTGTGCATGGCTGTTTCTCTTTGTACCAGGGAATTAGTATTGCCTTTATGCATGCACAACTCTTCTCCTGGTTCAAATACATGGTGTTGCAGACCCTTGAAAAATCTTAGATGCTCCACAAGATTCAACTGAACACACATAAGAGATTTGATCGGTAACTCATAAGAGAAAGAACTAATGAATCCACCTTGTTCAATCAAACACTCAGGTGACTACTTATGAAATACAAGTGCCTCATCAAACACTCCTTCTTAAGACTTGATCAGATCACACACATGATAAACAAAGCTGGTAGACTATCCTCTTGTTTTGATTCAGTCTCTTGTTTTTTCTTAGCCGGTTTTGATGCAGTCTCTTCTTTCTTCTTTTCTGGTTCCTTTTGGTGATAACTTACCTCATCAGATGCTGAGGTTGGTCGTGGGACTGAGCTCTTTGGTTGATTTTGGACCATTGCAGTGAGTGGTGGATCTATCATGTTCTTGAGGTTTTGTTTGAACTATGTGCTATGCAAATAGTCAAGATAGCCAAGATGTGTTTACAGTAGATCCGTCTTTCGTTGTGCCTCATGACCATAGTAGGTCTTTGGCTCTCCCCTGGATGTCTCAACACGTTCTTTAGCTAATCCAGATTTGCTTTGCAACCGTTCCAATTCAGTTTAACCATAACTCTTAGTTACAAACATTTTCTTCATGACAACCTTCATTACATGCCAAGAAGAAACTTGTGAATCTCCAAAGCGTCTCCTTTTGTTAGCAAGCTGATACCACCAATCAAGTGCATAACCATATAAGCTAGTAGTTTCTAGTTTAACCTGCTTCTCTTCTGTGTACCTATGGCAATGAAAAATGAAATTCATATCCTTTTCTCATTCTAAATTTATATATGGATCAAACTCTCCATATAAGGGTGAAAGTTGGATTACTTTATCTCTTTTTGCAACAACTCCCTTGTTGCTAGTTGTTTAGTCTCCTCTTCTTGTTTTCATAAGAATACATAGGATATTGCTGGATAGTAAATGGAAGTCGTGACTTAGGTTAAGAAAATTGAACCCTAAACCTTCAAGGGTTATGATACCACTTGATACGCCAGTGGATAGGTTGTCTCTCCCAAGAATCACTTGAAGGATGTGTAGGGCGGATCGAAGAGGTTGGAAAGCCTCGTGAACGTGTAATGGACTTCACAACTAGGCTGTGGAAGACTTAGATGTTATTTTGCTTTGGCTATCTACGAGTGTAATGTCATCTACTAATGCATGTTGGATATCACGTAAACAAAAGAGTTAACTTCTTAGGAGATTGCAGATGATAATGAACACGTGAACGGACAAGGTAGAGACCTCCAAGGAAAAAAAAACAAAAGCTTTGGTTTATTAAAAAAAGTGTTAAGATTACTTTTGATTTTGCATTTGTCTTATAAAGACAAAACATAAAACCCTAACTAGAAAAATCCAAATTATAATCTAAAAGGGAAAATCAAACCTATTCTTAATGGGGTTAGGAATCCCAAATCAAAATCATAATTGGTTTAAATTACAAAAACTCATAAAGAACTTTAAATAAATCAGTTGGCCCATCTTGAACCAATCAGACCGAACTTTCTTTTTTTGGGCTGATAAAGTACATATTCGACCATAAACAACTTGGGCTCGTCCATGACCAAGTCCAACTCGTCCTTGCCCTCTTTATGGTCCAGGGGTGAGGAGATCCTCCTTACTCCATGTAACCTTCTGATCCATCGATCTCCTAATAACAAGATGTTCTATGATCGTTTCAATGTTTCTTGTTATTCATCTGATTACTTTTCCACTAGTAGTTCCATCATGCTTGGACCTTACATCTTTCAATTTTTTTTGTTACAAAAATATACTCATCAGGCGATTTTTATCTGACATTGTAGATATCTAAAGTTTTAGGAGGATACACTTTTTAAAGTTAAAAAAAAAACAAAAGGAATAACCGACCAAGAAATAACATCAGTTTACATGCTTAAATTTAAAATATTGGAATTCACAAGAACATTAGAGTTCCTTTCTGAATATTCCGTATGGTTTTGCACTTTAAATCATCCTCACCAGTCATTTCACCCTTTGCTTCCAGCAACTCCCTCCTACAGCAACTACCAGAACCAAGCACCTACAAGGCTATAACCTTTATACATATAGACGATAGCCTTACCTTTCTTTTCTTGTAACCGCACACTGCTCATAATATGAGCATATAGAGAAAGCTTCGACATTACCTTCTTCTTCTTTTTTTGTATACACAACTGCTTTTTTGTTCTTGACATCAAACGGTAATTCTATTACTCAGACTTGAGGTGGTCCGGGAAGCCAGACCGGAATAGAACTACCAACAAAACATAAATCTCTATGAAAAGTACGAGCAGTTTTGGCCACAGCATCAGCAACTCCATTGTGAACCCTCGGAACATGGCAAATGTCAAACTCCGGAAAGCAGATCATAAGGTTTTTAATAGCTTCCAGTTCCATCGCAAATCGTAGCCAAGCCTGCAGATTCGATATCATTGCGATAAGGTCCTTGCAATCCGTACCAAAGCGTACATTCTAGCGCCCATCTAAAAGCTTCGAGCTCGGAATGAAGAGCAGTCTCGCGCTTCGTCAAATTTCTCGTCCCCATTAGCTCAATCTTCCCGTCATCATTTGTCCACACCCAACCACAGCCGCTATACTGATCAGCGTTGGTCCAAGAACCATCCACTATGCAAATATTCTCTAGACATATGGTCTGAGTCTCAGCAATACAAGGTACTTGCGGATTCTGGCCAATATTATCATTATCACTAAACCAAGCAAAGCATTCACTTTCTGCAAATCTTGCCAAGTCCATAGGATCTCTGTCAATTCCCCTAAAAAGTTTGTCATTTCTGGCCTTCCATATATGCCAAATTATCCATGGATATGGATCTCTATGTGACGCAGATGCAATAAACTCCTCCTTCCGCCAAAAAGGTAATCCATATTTGCAAAGATACTAGGCAATGAAAAAATATTTTGTCTCGAAGGCGTCGAGGATAATACTCAGACTTGCAAGGCAGGAGGACACTCAAAAATAGCATGAGTGACAGTTTCTTCCGGCTCTCCACACCTTGGACAAATATCATCACATCGCATATTCCTGTGATTCAGGTTCCGAGTAACCGCGACGTGTCATGTTATCAATTGTCACATAAGATGGCGCATCTTGGGAGGAGCTTTGACTTTCCAAACAAAGGCTTGGAGATCAGTTATACCAGGTTCACATACCAAGCTCTCGTTATCCTTCCTCAGGAGGTGACGGGCCACCTTGTAATCAGCTTTGACAGTATACTGGCCAATTTTAGTATAACTCCAGCAAAAAGAATCGCTATGGTTCGTTGTGCTTACGATTAAACTCCTTATAAGGGGTATGTCAGCCGGATGGAGATCACTTGTCAGCAGTTCAATGTCCCAATCCTTTGAGTCTAGATTTATCAAATCACTGACTCTCAGGTTCGGGGACAAAACAGAGCCAAATGGGTTAGCCGGACGAGCCGGTACTGTCGGGATCCAGGGATCCTCCCACACTTTAATTTCATGTCCAGAATGAACCTTATGACTAATGCCCAGTAACAACAGTTCTCGCGCCGCCGAAATGTTAGTTGTCTCGTTGAAGCATTTATCTTCTTTCCAAAGAGCAGAGAAGATTTCTCAAAGTTGATGCACTGGCCCGATGCTTTCCCATATTTCCTAATCTCTTTCATTATTTCCTCACATTCACGGGGCTCCGCCTTACAGAAGAAAAGGCTATCATCAGCAAAGAGAAGGTGAGATACCGAAGGACATGCGCGTGTTACCCGCATCCCCGTTATCTTTGGTTCTCTGCATGATTAAGAAGGCTAACGAGAGCTTCCGTGCATATAATGAAAATGAAAGGAGACAAAGGATCTCCTTGACGTAGACCCCTTTTCGGGACAACATTTCCCCTTGGCTGACCATTTAAAAGAACTTTGTACCGCACCAATGATATACATCGCATGATCCAATCAATCCAAAGTTCCAAAAATCCCAATTTTTGCATAACAACTTGGATGAAAGGCTACTCCATTCGGTTATACGCTTTGCTCATATCAGTCTTAATGGCCATCCTCTTGTTACGACCTTTCGGTTTAGTCCTCAAAGCATGGAACATTTATTGTGCAATCATGACATTGTCCAAAATTTGTCTTCCAACAACGAAAGCCGATTGAGTTTCTGATATTAACCCTGGTAAGACTTTCCTCAATCTCTGACATAGGATCTTAGAGATTATCTTATAACTAACATTGCAGAGACTAATAGGCCTGAACTTAGACATCTCATTTGGTTTGTCAACCTTCGGAAAGAGACAAATGTTTGTGTCATTTAAGTCATTCGCCATTGTTCATTTAAAAAGGAATTGATTAACTATACGAGTTAAATCTTCTTTTACAATGTCCCAAAAGCTCTGGTAAAACAGAGCAGTCATCCCATCTGGTCCTGGAGCTTTCTCCGGATGCATTGCGAAAAAAGCTATCTTGACTTCCCATTCCGTGACAGGAGCTGTAAGTTCCTCATTTGCAGCACCTGATTTTGTTAATGGATCACAATTTGTCTTTTGTATTCATCAACAAATATAATTTTCTTGGGCGAGCAGATATCTGTACATATCATCTCCGACAATTCTTAAAAGACACATCTCGGAGTCATATATTTCATATATCAAATATGGTTTCATTTTTTGAGATTGACCTGGCGTGAAAATAAGTTGGTCCACAGTTGGAGAATGGTTGTTGTAACAACACATGGATTATTAAGGAAAATTTCTAGTCCTGATCAAATTTGATAATACTAAGGCCGGTCCACAGACGATTATATATGTTGTATTATCAAATTAAACACAGTAACACGTGGCCCTTTGATCCAACTACAACCTTAACAACATCATTCCAAATCCAATATTCCAATAAATTCAACTCAAACGTCTTACAAAATATTTTATCTTCAGTTGAAAACCGAAATAAAACAAAACTAAGATCTTAGTAAAACTTACCAAATTCTTGTCGATAAAAATCCATGTCTTCCCAAAATGTGGTACCACTCAAGAACTCTACTCCTACACATCCTCATATATACTTGCAAAAATAAAAAGTGATTAATTAGGATTACTCAATAAAGATAAGTTTTAAGAATCCGCAAACACATCTCAAACTAAGCAACACAACAAACACACATTATAAGTTAATGTCACCTATCATACATCAATAAACATAGTCTTCTAAACCTTCCCGCTCATAACACGTTAGCTCAACTGGCATTTTCCAGCTTGCATCCCCTATGTGACTGCCTACTCGTTTACCTTTGGTTCTTCTGACACAATGCATCCTATGATCACCTTAATCACTTATGCCCAAACTCGACATGAATCGATTTTAATATACCCAAATCCGGCGTCATATCCTCATCCACAACCACATCCATTCTCGTTGCCCATCTTTTTCTATATCTCAATATCACATTCGTCAATGTAAGACAACCGGTTCACCTTTTAATAACTTATCACATTCTAGGTGTTTTCCATCACATCAACACAAATCAACAACTGCATCTAGGACTTCACATCACGTCAACACAATCAACAACTAGATCTAGGTAAGCATTAACAAAAGGCTAACACCCAATTCATATAAAAGAAAGAGAGAAAGTTCACAACCAATACTTACCTATGTTAAGATTGTAATCACATATCTGAATCTAGAAAGGAGAAGAAAGCAGCCACACAAGTACAATGAATTCTTGGATAAATTACAACCGTTGAATGGAGGGAAAGGAAACCTGATGCAGCACACATGTTCTCTTCTCCATGATCATCATCATGATTATGCTTTCCACTTCTTTATATTCCATGTTGGGCTTATATTAATCTTAAACTTTTATTATCTCTATTTAAAATGTGCATCATTGGGTTAGGGTTTCATTAATATCTTTTATATAAGTTGTAATTTATCTCACTTGTAAATAATTGATATATTGAATAAGAAGAACCCTATAGCTTTCAGTTCTTCTTCATTGTCTTCGACATTCTTCGAAATCAATGATTATCAAGAACCCTCGTCTGAGCGGTCATTCTTCGGACAACGATCAACGAGTACTCGTTGAACGGATATTCCTTTTAGAATCAATGATCTTTGAGCCTATCTGCACCAGTTTCATATCAGAGCAAGCACATTCTTGTCCACAATTTGCTTTCTAAAAATATATAGCATGCGGAAATTATACATTTTCGACATAGAAATAAATCAGTGGATCATTGGTCTGAGTTACGTTTTGAAAGTTTAGAGACTCATGAAACAAAACAACCATACATCCATTAATCTATGAGGATTTATGGTGAACCTGTTGCCAACACCTATGAGGATCTACGACAAAGAAGAGCAAGTGATGTGTTCTTCGACAAGAGGTTGGAGAAGGCTTGATCTTCTCAAAGAGATCCACGGATACCCAATATTTGATGTTTATGATGATATAAATCTTGCCTACGAGGATCTTCTAAAAGAGATCTAACCTCAGCCATCACTGATGAAACCGACGCTAGTTTCACTGGAATTTCAGAGTTGGATGCCATCATCCTTAAATCTACTGACCATGTTCAGGAGATTAGGAAATTTGACATGATGGACATCAATACATATCTGGATATGAGAAGTCATCGTCGAGTTTTCTGATACACTAAAATTGAGTGTTACACTAATGCAAGCTAATAGTGGTAGATGTAGTATTTAAGATTCAATTCAAGAGGACCATTCTTACACTTCTTTTCTATGAGTTCGATATCAAGCTAAGAAAAATAAGTTTAATGAACATAAAAGAATGAAAATAAGTAATAGAAAGTGATTTGTTTTGGTCTTCAAATTATAAAAAGAGGCTAAGTCTAGGGGCGATGGTTCATGCATGTGTCAAGCGATCATGAGCCAAATAACTTTTCAACTATCAATTCAAAACAAATCTAGAACTCGAAATACTCATGATGATCGATCCACTCCCGTGGTATCTCATCTTTTATTAAGCAATAATAATTTTTCGTTTAGATTAGAATATGATGACAAACATTATGCTGGGATTCGATCGGTTCACAACATGTCCTAACATCTACTTTCGCTGGTTAGGGACGAGTTGCCCATTCAAGTTATTTCTTGCAACCTAAAAGACCTTTGATGAATAGATTAAACCTATAATCAAACACTAAGTTTACACTTTAGTTTAAGTTCAAAAATGAATGGAGACAATCACAACAATAAACCTTATTTGTATTCAACTCATGGATCTCGACACACTAACACCCTTGACCTAACAATTGACTACTCAGTCATGAACAGAGAAAACACAAAGATGATAGATGAAGAAAACATGTTTTAACCAGTAATAATAAGCAAAGAAGGTTTAGAAATCTTCTCTATAAGATGTAGAGATAATTCCCCCTCAAATTTACAAAGTAACAAGCTCTCTCTCTCTTAATCTCTCTAAAAAGTGGTGTGTTAGATAAGAATAATAGAAAACGATGTTTTCAGGTCTGTGGCGGCCCCAAGAGGAAAAAAGGAATCCTTAGTTGAAATCCCAAAATATTGGAAACGTCCTTAAAAATCTTAGTCGCTGGATCGGCTGTTCCATTGTAAAAATCTCCAATTGTGTTTGTTTCCGCCTATTTTCTCCAAGTGATCCACATTCCACCAAAGCCAACTCCAGACCTGTAATGAATTGAAAAAGACTAAAAAGACTTGATAAAGACTCAAAACACTATTAAATTCGTTGTTAAAATGTGCCAAAAACACAATACATCAGTTCCTCTGGACTTAGATCCTTGTTTGTCCTCAAACAATGTCAAGTACCTACAAGTGGAAGAAAAGTTTGAATACACCGGAACTCTTAAATTATCATCAACCATACTTCAGCCAAAAATCTCAGACCTATGCAAACAACAAAAATAAGAACAACACACCCTGACCGAAACCCCACTGACTACTTTTTAAACCGGCTCCATACTTGTTATGCCAAACTTGCAAAAGCCACTCTTTCCAGACAATAACTCTTTTACATTCAATTAAAAGTGGTGGGAGCTTCTCATCACAAGAATCATTAAGGGTAAATGACGCTACGTGTTAAAAATGCTATTTTATGGTGAAGCTAACAGTGTTTAGGGGTTACCAATTCGATGTAGAGGATGCAAGATATTACACAAAATTCCATTAGAATATAGACCCATTGATGTCCATAGCCTATACTCATTTTGCTTCCTTGTTTTTTTTCTAAATTATCAAAATCGGCACTAACTCTTTCTTTTCATTCAACCAGAGACACCATTTTCTTGTTCTTTCTTCACTTTTTCGTTTATTTATCTTTCTTTTTCTGTTTTTTTTAAAGAAAAAATGATGTAATGAAGAAAGAGTTAATACTCATTAATTTGTTCCCCTGGTGGTTCTGGTTTCACTATTTTTTTCAATTCTCCACTATTCTTTTCTAGAGCAGTCGCTCTGTTTCGAACCACATGCTCTCTCAGCTGATCGATTGTACTACAGCAAGAATGAGTGAGAGGCTACGCCGATCCTTTCCTCTCTGGCCCTTTTGCACATATAAGCACATGTGACTCTGAAAAACAGAATGCATGAAGGTGGAATAAAGTCTTAGAGTTCAAGGTGGGAACTAGCTAAAGATGAGCTAGCCAATCATGATCAGCAAGATAGGCAAAAAGAATAAGAAGTCCTGAGTGTAATCTCGTTTCCCTGATCTAATTACCATAAAAAGAAGAATTGTAGTCAAGAGTAGGTTCAAGTTAAGTGGAGTTAAGTCTTTCTAATGTAACCTCAACAACTAAAATTTTCTGGAGAAAAAAGAGATCCAAAGTTAGGATGTTCCAGATCGTGTGTGAGTCTTTCGTCGACTGCTGATGATTCCTGAATAACGCAGCTTAAAGCAAAATGGTGGTTAAGATAACCACAAATAAAGTCTTCTCTCCCAAAAAAGGTTACACTCAACAAAAAGACTCAAACTGACGCTAAAAGAAAACATAAGAACAAAACGAGTTAGTAAACAACGAATACCCTCCCCAAACTTTCTTCACACCATCTCTGGTGTGAAAATAAATCAAGGAGAAGGTGTAAACAAGAAAAGATTTTTTTTTTGTTTTGGTTCGGATATTTACCTGAATGCAGCGGGTGCTCGAAAAAGTGGTGGGGCTCCATCGTTAGATCTTCACCTGGAGCGGCCGCTCCTTTCAGAGGCAGGGTGCTACGTTTCTGCAACCAAGAATTTTTGAAGTATCTCGGGTTTATATGATTTTTGTTCTGAAAATCAACAAACTAAAACCAAAAATAAGTAATAAGAAAATTGTAATGATATTTACACTCACGAGTGGGTTGCCTCCCACCAAGCGTTTGGTTTAAGTCACTAGTTTGACTTTGTGATATGGCTCAATCGGGTTGAGCATGAGGGCTTGTTCTAAAGCAAGCTTCACAATGATACATATACAGCTTCACACCCTGTTCAACAACCTTTTTACAGCAGTTTCTCCTTTCTCTTTTAGCTCATGTGTGAGAATTTAACTTTAAAGAAAGGTTAAGAGGTACCCTTGCATTGGCCTTCTAAGTGTTTATTGTGAGGTAAGACAATGTGAATGCATAACGTCTCTTTTAAGCAAGAGGCGAGCGTGACAATCTCTTTAACTGTCTCTCACACACTTCCTCAGCCAATAGAGAAGAAGTCCCCAAATCTCCATAAACAACACTGAGTCTCTATAACGAAAGATGTATAAGAAGAAGAACCGATTAGGTCGATCATCATCAGGGCTAGAATTTTGGCAAGCGCCTGATTAAAAGAGAATTCTGGTGATGGAGGAAAAGATGAACATTGTGCTCAGAAAATGTAAGATGAGTAATAGTTGATGTAATTGAAAAGATGTGGTAGATTTATACATATCAAAAGATATGGAGTTGTTTTGTAAATAGCTTAAGCTATATCTTTATATAATTCGTTTAAATTTTGCCAGCAATCAAAAATACAATCCAAGTAGTGGTAGTAAATAAGTTTTAGATCCATGTTTTTTAATATACGTTTAGTACATATCTATTAATATTGAAAGGTTATGTTTCTTCATAAAAATTTGTATTTTTTCACTATAAAAAATGGTATATTTTCATAATTAATGTTGAAAGATTATGTTTCTTCAAAAATATATCTTTTCACTATAAAAAATTGTATATTTTTATTAAAAAACTAAAATATATTAGTTTATTCTATAATAGCAACTCTAAATAATATTAAAATATGTATGTTTTTATTCATACTTTATTTTACGAAAGGTTATGTACTTTCACAACAATATTTACAATTACTTATATAAAATTAATATTAATGTGAAAAGTTGCATATTTTTTAAAAGCTACACAAAAATTGGATTTATTAGTTTTTTAATATGAGAAGTTGTATCTACTGGTTATGAGTTTTAGTATGAAAAGTTGCATATATTGGTTATGTCTTTTCAAATCTATATATATTGTTTCTTTTCATCAAACAATTGACCAATTAAAAGGGATCATTGGTGTACGTGGGAGGCCTTGCATGTCTCGTACTAACCAAGAAACTCTTTGTCGATAGAAGCCTAGGAAAAGTGTTACACTGACTTTTCTTACTCAAACCAAACTCCAATATTTCTCCCGAATCCAACAGTTGCCGTCGTTGGTGGTAAACCTCTTATTTCATGTCCCAAGCTGTCGTTGGTGGTAAACCTCTTATTTCATGTCCCAAGCCGTCGACGTTACTGTCGTGCTATCTTAGTTTCTAGCTAGAGAAAACTCAACTTCGTGTTTCATTGTTTCAGTCACTGTTTGTTGCACGATAAAAGACTGTACGTAAATAAGTTCTAGAATTGTATGGTTGAAAAGACTCAACTCTTCAAACTTGCTCCATTGATTCATCAGAACCAAAAAACGTTCAATATGCCTTCTTCAACCCTTTCTACGTTCAGTAGTAACGAACAAATCAGTTTACATTTATTATATATATATATATTATTTATTAATAATATATGCATCTCATTTAATGTTAAGAGTTATGTCTTTTCATAAAAACTTATACTAGTTGTATCTTTAAACATGCAACTATTAATTTTTTAAGTAATTATAATACCTTAGTAAGGAACTTTCTTAGTTTTATAAAATGTACATTTTCATTATAAGAATTGTGTCTTTTCATAAAAAAATGAAATTAGTTTTGTTTTCCAACATGCAATTTTTGGAAAGTTAAAAAGTAGTTAAATATATTTCTACATTTTTTGAACATGCAACTATTCATTTTTTAAGTAGTTATACTATCTTAATAAATGTTTTTATTAATTTGAAAAGTTGCGTCTTCTTGTTATAAAAGTTATGTCTTTTCATAAAAAAAGAAATTAGTTTTTTTTTCCGACATACAACTATTGAAAAATTATCAAAAATAGTTAAAAATATCTCAATCAATAATCCATAAGTGTCTTTTTACAATTATTAGTTTTAGGAGTTGTGTACTCTCATTATAAAACCAATTAATTTTTATCTCAATAAGTGACATATAATTTTGCATCCTTTCATATACAATAGAGATATCATATGATTGTTAATATTTTCTAAAATTGTCTATAATTTTATAGAAGAGATCACAAGTATATTTGGTATTTTTTTTTCTATTTAGTATTTCAAATGTCTAAATATATAACTATATATCTTTTTATCTTAACATAGTGTTTTTATTTTATTTTAAAAATTGTATTTTTTTAAAAGAACTTGTTCTAGATTTGGTTAATTCAATAATTAGTCGTAAAGAATCATATAATTGTTTTTAAACATATGGCATATATCTAAACTGATATTCTGAAATTTTATTGTAATCTTATAACACGTAAATAAATGTGTACATGACATGGATAAGTGCTTTCACTTTACATCTTGGCAATTTTTTTTTTGTTGACATGTCTATGCATTATAAATTTATAAGGAAGATGTATGTATATGTTCTATTTGTGGGAAATTCAACAAACTTGAGAAAATACACTACATATTAATATTTTTTTGGTTAAAGTTGAAAAAAATATTAACCCAAATGCATGAAATAATAGATTTCATGCATTATGAATTTAATTAATTTTATTTAATTATTATTTTAATATAATAAATGTTATTATTTTATAAGATTTTTTGGAAATTCAAAATATTATTGTAAATAAAAAGAATTTATATCGATACATATTAACATGTATTTATTATAATATCTAATATGACATATTTTTTTACAAATGAGTTTCCGTACGATATCACACGGGTTCTTTGCTTAGTAGAAATAACTGTAAAGCTACAAAATAATCAAGTGCAACAGTTAACAACACTTGTATAGAATTGAATAACTTAAAAGACCAAAATTACCTAATTAAACAACGTTCAAAATTAAATATTGAGTACATGTTCATTTAAACTTCTTAGATTGTCTTACTTCACGGTAATCCTGTGAAGGTGGAGTAGTGAACACAAAGAGTCAAAGTGGTGGCTGCATTTGGTTATCTGATACTTAAAAAGCGTACAGAAGAAATTATAAGAAATACTCTCCAATAGTTGCAATATATTAGAAAAATACATAAGTAATGTCGAAAACAAATTACTTGACTTTAACAGATCAATAATATTTGTTCTGGCAAAACATTGTCAAGAATAAAAAAATCATATATGTTAAAGATACATATCAATAATATTAAAGTACTTTTATCCAATAAAGTAAATAAAGAGACAATAGTATAATACATTGACTACCACTAATATCAGAAAAATACATAAGTAATGTCGAAAACAAATTACTTGACTTTATCAGATCAATAATATTTGTTCTGGCAAAACATTGTCAAGAATAAAAAAAATCATATATGTTAAAGATACATATCTATAATATTAAAGTACTTTTATCCAATAAAGTAAATAAAGAGACAATAGTATAATACATTGACTACCACTAATATCAGATGCCAAAGAAAAAAGACTACCACTAATATCATCTTTGTAGAAGGAATAAACATTATCCGACAAAGTTTATCACTTCTACATATAGAATGTGAAGCTTTGATTTGGGATATATAGTGCATGAAAACTGTGCAACTGACTGTTTTTAATTGGTAAAGACGGTGATGTTACCAAAAAATGGCCAGCTTTGAGACGAATTTTGATGATGTAAGAAATTTTTCCCTAATTTCTCAATCAGGCATATATCGAGAGCACATAATACAATGGCGGACAAACTTGTACTTGGTGCTATGATTTCTCTTTTTTTTTTATTATATGTTGATTTAGTATTTCTGATTTGGTTAACCGAATTGGTGGGTACCTTTTGATAAATGTAGTTATTGTTTAAAAAAAAAGAAGGAATTGTTGCAGTGATAATTATCTATTGAAAAATGTTATGAATCATATTATGGATAACCAATAACCGGACCGACATAGACCCATCTGGCCCGACCACAAAGCCTATGGGCGATGGGATTACTAAACCTATGGCATATGGGTTTAAGTTTAGATGAATGGGAAACCTATTACATGTAGGATTAAGAAACCTATTCTATGTTGGTTTAGGACTTATGTTTATCCTTATCCATATTGGATAAGCTCTATGTAATCCCTATATAAAGGGAACTCCTTGTAAGAATTATATTCATTCACACACGAAATATACAAAAGTCTCACACGATTTCATCCTCTCTCTTTCTCTAAGTTTTACAACACGTTATCAGCACGAGTTTGCTCCCTAGAACCCTAAGCTAAAGCCATCGATTTAGAAGTCCCCATCGATCATACCTTGTTCGTGAAAAAACTCCACAAGTTCGATCCAATCTCAACGAAGGTTGAAACCTTTAACGAACCAAGATCAAGTACTTGCGATCCACGAAGATCAAGTTCATACCAAGACCGAGAATCAACTCATCCTTGCAATCCCTCTCACGGTGGTCCAATTCAAACCCGATAAGAAGAAAGGTAAACTCGATGACCCTAAAACCCTAAAACCTCAAATCGAATGAACCTATGATCAAAACTAAAACCTAAAAACTGATTAAAGGAACTTAGAAAGATTGCTAAGTTGCTGGATAGATTGATTGCTATACATGGTTGATTGTTTGATCAAAACCCTAATCAAAAATACTAATGTGCAAAACAAACCCTATAAGACTTTTATTGTTTTGATTGATTGTTTTGAGAATAGAGGTTGCGTGCTCTTGGCCGATTTAGGATTGTTTCTAGAATGATCTTAACCTAAAACCTAATCGTTAGGCATAAACCCTAAAACCCTAAATCGATTGAAACCTTAAAAGTATATGCTTGATTTGTTTGTCTTGAGGTTCTTAATCCAATTTTTAGGTTGATTAGAATGATTGATCTAATTCATGACCTAACCCTATTGCTAGGTTGATTAGAGAATAAACCCTAATGCTAAACCCTAACCCTAATCCATATAGGCCAATCCCTAAAATCGTAAACCCTAATCATTGATTGATTTTATTTGTGAGTTAGGATGCTAGATTGATTGATAAAAACATGACTTGGCAGAATTAAAACCCTAACTTGGTCGAACCTAGATTAAATTACCTTAAGATCTGATCCGACCACTTTGTCCTTAGGATTCGACCATCTTGAATTGAATTGATTGATCATCAAACCTTCTTGATATGCATTCATATAAACCATTGAACATAGAGACATTGATCCTTAGGATTGTCTTGCATATCCATATCACTTTGGCCGCATATAGGAATCACATGGTCGATTGTTTGATTGCTTGGTCGAGAAACTTGATAGCCTTATCATTGATTGATCTGAAACCTAAATTGATTAATATATGGTTTCAGATGTCAAAAATCAACAACCTAGATTTTGCTGCCCTAAATCTCTCTGGAGATAATTACTTACAATGGGCATTAGATATAAAAATCATTCTAAAGTCTAAAGGACTTGGCGAATGTATCACTGAGAACAATGACTCAAGTGAGAAAGATCAATATAGGGAAATACTCATTATTCGCCATCATCTAGATGAGAGTCTAAAAGATCAGTATCTTACCATTGAGAATCCTCTATACCTTTGGAATGAATTAAAGATGAGACATGATCACCAAAGAACGGTGATATTACCAAAGGCCTTATTTGATAGGAGGAATATGAGGATTCAGGATTATAAGTCCGTGGACGAGTATAACTCAGCCCTATTTAAGATTGTTTCTTTATTGAAATTGTTTGGTGAGGTTATAACGGATAATGACATGTTGGAAAAGACATTCTCCACCTTCCACACAGCAATGTGTTGTTACAACAACAATATAGAGAAAATGGCTTTAAGACCTATGCTGATCTGATCTCATGCCTATTACTGGCCGAACAAAACAATGAACTGTTGATGAGAAATAGTGAAATGAGACCTCATGGATCAACCTCATTACCAGAACCCAACAAGGCCACAAAAGAAAAGAAACAAACTAAGGAAAGTAACCATTTCCAAAACAAAGCACATGGCCATAGCCGTGGTGGATGGAATGGTCATGTCGAGGCCACTATAACTCATACGGTTGAGGTTATAACTCGAACCATGGCCGAGGGAACCACAATAACCGTGGTCGTGGCCCCAGTTTCGGCCATGGCCGAGGACGAGGTGGCCGTGGTACATCATTTAAGCCACCACACTCGACCAAATCCGTGTGCCATAAATGTGGTATGGGAAATCATTGGGCAAAGAATTTTAGGACTCCCAGACACCTTGTTGACCTCTACTAAGAGAGTATAAAAGGGAAGAATCCAGAAGCCTATTTGGTCCAAGATGACAATGGTGATTTCGATCATGATCATGATGATCTTATGGAGTATGAAACTTCTGATTGTCTTAAAGAATCCAGTTGATTTCGTCATCAAACCTTGTTGTGTTTTTCAATTAGTTTTATGTTTCTTTGACCTTATGTGTCTTTGCAATATTACTTGATTTTTTCGCTTTAAATTTATAATATGATGCATGATTTTTATTTGATAGAATGAAACATGATACGAGCATATTGATTGTGGACAGTGGGTCAAGCCAAACAATTTTTAAAGACAAAAGATACTTCATAGATTTGACCTTACAAAATGCCAATATAAGTACCATTGCGGGTATAGTCAGCCTTATAGAGGGCCACGGCCAGACAAGTCTTTTATTGCCTAAAGGCACACACTTAGAGATATCAGATTCTCTATACTCGACCAGATCTAAAAGGAGCTTAATAAGTTTCAAAGATATAAGGTTGAATGGTTACCATATTGAAACAATGGGCGAAGGAAATAAAGAGTTCCTTCAAATTGTAGAGCATGACCAAGGCCATAAGAAAGTGGTCGAGACTATACCTGCACTCTCTACTAGTCTGTACTATTCCACGACCAGAATGATGGACGCTAATGCCGCAGTGAACAAAAGGTTCACTGATGATTTCACTATATGGCACGACAGACTTGGCCACCCTAGTTCAAACATGATGCGAAAACTTATAATGAATACTAAAAGGCACATCTTGAAAGAAAGACGAGTTATCCCAAAGAATCTCACGGGTGTAGCATGTACACAAGGGAAACTCAATGTTAGGCCATCACCAGTGAAAGTGACTAAGGAAACAATAAATTTCTGGAAAGGATACAAGGAGATATATGTGGACTAATACACCCACCTTGTGAGACATTTCGATATTTCATGGTCCTGATTGATGAATTGACCAGATGGTCACATGTATGATTATTTTCCTCACGAAATTTGGCATTTGCAACACTACTTGCACAGATAATAAGATTTAAAACTCACTTTACATACTTTCCTTTAAAGACTATACGTCTAGATAATGCTGGTGAATTCACTTCCCAAGCTTTTAATGATTATTGTATGTCCATGGGGGTAAGTGTGGAACATAATGTGGCACATGTCCATACTCAAAACGGCTTGGCCGAATCATTCATTAAAATAATTCAATTGATTGCTCGACCATTACTCATGAGGTCGAAACTCCCAGTATCTGCTTGGGGACATGCAGTTTTACATGCAGCTGAGTTAATACGCATCAGGCCATCCAGTGAGCATAGATATTCACTATCCCAATTGATCACGGGTCATGAGCCAGACATGTTCCATCTGAAAACATTTGGATGTGCAGTATATGTACCAATTGCTCCACCACAGAGAATTAAGATGAGACCTTAAAGGAGGATGGAAATATATGTTGGATATGATTCTCCCATTATAATCAAATACCTTGAGCCAACCACGGGTGATTTATTTAAGGCCAGGTTCGCAGACTCACATTTTGATGAGTCAAACTATCCAACATTAGGGGGATATAATAAGCTGGTAAACGAGATTGAATGGAATCAACCATCATTGTCATGGAAAGATCCTCAGACTAAAGAATGTGATATAGAAGTCCAAAAGATTATACATTTACAAAAGCTAGCTAATCAGTTGCCAGACTCATTTATTGACCCAAAGAAAGTGACCAAGTCACATATACCAGCTTGTGATGCACCTATAAAGATTGATGTCCAAGAGAGACAAAATAAGTTGCTACAGAGTCTATGACATGACTAAAACGTGGTAGACCAATAGGTTCCAAAGATAAGGTTCCTCGGAAAGTTAAAAAGGTGCAGAAAAGAAAATCGAGGCAATTGACATGGTCGACCCAACCATAGTCAAACCAACCATGGTCGGACCAACCATGGTCGGACCAACCACAGTCGCACAACCCATGGTTGAACTAACCATGGCTGAACCAATACCAGACCATGTCGATCTGAATGTACCAAATAAGGATGTTTGGGACGCCAAACTTCCAGGTATTGAGGGTATTGATAATAATGAGATCTCAATCAATTATTTTATGTCTAGAACAAAATGAAACAGAAAAGATGTCGACATTGATGATATATTTGCATACAAAGTAACACTTTAACTTATGGATTTGAACGAGGATCATGAACCCACATCTATATTTGAGTGCACTCGTAGATCAGATTGGCTTAAGTGGAAAGAAGCCATAAATGTGGAGTTAAACTCTTTAAAGAAGAAAAATGTTTTTGGTTCAATTATAAGGACACCTGATAAAGGATTTTACTCTATCCTAGTCAAAATAGTATAGATGAGTGTCAATCCAATCCTAAGTGATCATGATGCAATGAGAATGCAAGTTTAAGCTTAATCTAAGTGCAATTGGTTTTGATGTGTGAATGAAGTAACAAGAGAACACAAGGTAAAACTGGAACTATAAATCAATTGAGAAACAAAGAACCCATGGGCAAGGGTATTGACTTTGGGTGACTAAGACCTAACTTAGTATGTTAACACAACAATCAATTCGGTTCTACTAGTCTAGACAGATCAGTAAACTAATTCTTTCTCAAGATAAAAGTTCATTTGCTTTCAATCACTAAACATCAAATGTCTTTGGTTTAGTAAATTCAAGCAATCATTGCAAATAGGTCTATTAACTATCTAAACTTCCCTAACATCAATTATCATTGGTTAAGCAAGTAAAGAGAATTATCACTTTGGTTCAGACATTTTATCGAACACCTTTCGGGGATAAATCGTCTAGGGATCTAGATCAAAGTGATCAAGTCTAATCTAGCAATAAGAACAAATGATAATCATAGAACAAGAGTGATCTAAAACTAAACACCCTAAGCTATTACTTAATCACCCTAGATCACCCTAACCCATGAATCCTAAAAGTAACTACTCACTAACAAACATGATGAACTCAAAAATCATAGATAATTCAGAGTTAATCATGGCTAATGATCCAGAAAATATCAAGGAAACAAAAGTAAAGGGATAGAAGATAGATTAAGGATTCAATCTCTTTCACCAAAAGCAGTGTCTGTCTCCAGATAAAAACCAGGATAATCCTCCTATTAGGTTAAAAACACATAAATAGTAGTCTAAAAACGAATCGGGTCGACCCAACAAACTTGGGCCAACCCGTAACAAAAGTGTTCCTACGTCCCTAGCGACATGCCAAAGTCGCTACAAGGAGGTCGCTATGCTGCATGAATCTGTAGCGACCTAGCTTGGTCGCTACGTAAAGTCGCTACGGTGTCCGCATATCCAACTTGATTCTGTAGCGACCACTCCTGGTCGCTACGGGTGGTCGCTACGAGTCTCGGGGATTCTTCTGTGGATTTGTAGCGACCACTCCTGGTCGCTATGCTGTGGTCGCTACAGGTCTTGGGAATTCGTCCTAGAGACCACGTTTTGTCGCTATACTCGTGCCAAACCTCGCTTTTGCCCCAAACTTCTCTTTCTCAGCCTCAATTGCTCTCGAACTCATCAATAAGGAACTCCAATACCTGATATAGACAAATGAAATGCAATGCACCCTAAACATGTCTAAATGCTATCCTATATGCTTAAAATGCATCAAAAGAGATGATCAAAACCATGCAAATATGTAAGATATCAACTCCCCCAAACTTGTCATTTACTTGTCCTCAAGTGAACTTTCAAGATAGTAAAGGGAGAGAGGTTTGAAATTGGGAGCTCAGAACCAAAAGATACACTTCCTAGCCTTCAACATCACATCCTAGGGAAACTTAGCAAATAGCATGAGCAAACTCTCTAAGTACACTCTATCTTCTCAAGGCCTATCAAGACTCTTATTCCTCTACACTAGATGCAATGCTCATCAACCAACAAGTCTTTACTCCAACTCTCACATTCATTAACAAATTATCAAGGTGCATTCTTGCTAATGGAAACTTGATCTCAATCATTTGGCTTGGTGAGTAAAAGTGGGATAAAAAGGATAGAAAGAGGGTTCAAAATCTTTGGTGACTTACACTCAAGAAAAGGAGCTTGGACATTATGCAAAATTTATCTAAGAAAAGGAGCAATTCATGCATACAATGGATTGTTCTCATCATTCTACCCTTTTCCTAAACACCTTCAAGTTCTACCCTTCTCCTCTTTGTTGAATCCCATCCCTTTTCATCTAAAAGACTTGGAAATGAACTCTCTTTTTTTTTATATCTCAACCTACTAGGGATACTCTCTTTTTTTTTTTTTTACTTAGCTCCATATTTTCTTTTCGTCTTCCCCAAACTCTTTTCATACTTTTCTTTTCTTTCCTATGGGGTTTTACTTAAGGTGCCTAGAGCTTTTATTTTCTTTTTCTTTGGTCCCTAGTGGTCATCTTCTTTTGATCTCTCTTTTAGTTCATCTCTTCTAAACATCTCTCACCTCAAAACCGAAGGTTAAAGCTTATAGTTACCAACACACTTCCCATTCCTAACTGCTAGCTTAAATGAGATCTTATAGCTAGCCAAAGATGAGAACAAGCCAATGTCGCTCCCAATACTCTCAAGATTTTGCACATGACAAGCTATCTATAAAAGGCCTCACTCAATCAAATTCAATTACGGTCTCAAGGAATGGTAAGGGTAGAAGGGTGAGGAGGTGCCATTTGGGTTTTCAGAAGAGTGGTGCTAATGATAAAAATAAACCCAAAGGTGCGTAAGATCCATGATCAAGCATACAAGAGTCCATAAGCAAGATAGATTAAGTTCATTATGCCACGGTTCAGTTTGGAGTTGGTTTCAAGAACAATGTCAATCTCAAGCAAACAACCAGTTTCAAGAAGAGTTTTCAAGGCTCGAAGCTTGCAAGCTTTTCAAGAGATGCTTAAGCTATTTGCTATGTTAACTAGGGTGTCATTTTGAGTTCTAGGCATGTGTTCTTTACGAGGCAGTACAATCCTTGCTCCCTATGCAATATGAATGCAGTCTATATGCTCTAGACTCGATCCTAACGATGAAATGATGCAGCCTAAATGATTTTTTTTTTTTTATGCATATAGCTATATACAATGCAAGACTCAATGCAAGAAGGCAAAGTAAACATGGTTAAATACATGGTACCTCCCCCAAACTTGAAAAACACAGTCTCTGTGTAGTCAAGAGAGGAAGGGACACCGAAAAGAAAATGAATATTTACAATGGTAAAGGTAAGGAGATACCTCAAAATGAATCGGAGGCAACGTCCTCCGCATCGTCCCCGTCTCCGCTTCCTCCATCGCCCTCGTCATCGCTTCCTTCATCACCCTCTTCACACTCTTCTATGTTTTGTTGGGTGCCTATTTCACAGCTTTCGTCCTCTTCATCGGAAGTGTCTAGAGAGGGGGATTCATTACCCGATTCTCCACGAACAGGAGAAGGGTTTCTCAACTTACGGAGCCGAGCAACATCTGTGCTAGTATGTCCTCTTCCATGACGAGGCGGGCGGCGAGGCTCTGGGGCAAAGGTTTCAGCCATGATGAGGTCTTCTGCTTTACAACCTCCTATCCCTGCTCTCACCAGAACATCAGTGACTTTCTTCATAAACCTTGCTGAGGAAGCAGCATTCTTCTTCACGGTCTTCTTCAGCGCTTTGTATTTGGCTGACAACTTGTGAATTGTCCTATCCTGGATTCTGTTCCATCCCTCAAGCTTCCCAATGTACTCATGGGCATCACGCAAAGGACCCTTCGGAAGGGCACCTGTGTGAGGTGTGAAGTAGTAGCGAGGAGGGCCATAGAGTGTGTGTTCTTCCTCTAGGATCTCAGGTGCAGCTCGTGAGGAGGATGCTGGAGTAGCAGTGGCAGCAGCAGATGAGGATGCACTGGCTGCAGATTGTCTCGTGTTCCTCCTTCGGTTCGGAACGGTGTCAAGTGGACCATGTGGGCCAAGCTGAAATTCTTCAGGGAGGTCGAATGAGATGCACGATTGGTCACTGATCATGAGAACCTGCGGGTTTGGTAAGAGAAGCTCTGTGTGCTCAAAGTCAATGGAGAAGGAATAAACATGTTGCCCTTGATACATCCCTGAAAGGTATTTGGTCCTCTTCATGTAGGGGCCATCCATGTATAATGGGGCCTGAGGAGTTTCATTATGGAGGGGGACTCCTGCAGCTTTGAGTAGTGGCGTGATCAGACCGCCGATGCTCAACTGAGGTGTGCTATCACGGTTAGTCCAAGCCCAGTCCTGGTAGTACTTGAGTCTTCTCACAAAGAAACCCGTCCGTCCAAAGTCTGCGAAGATGTCTTCGTCATCAGTGTAGAAAGCATCACGTCCAAACAAAGGTATAAGCGCCATGGATATCAGTGTCAGCTCATCATCCAAAACATTACCAGATTCCCGTCGAGCGAATAAAGTGTTGGCTAAGAGGCGATGGACATATCTGATCACCGGGTTTCGAATGCTGGTGTTCTTGTTTCTCTGAGGGTTATGAGCAAACGATGCAATGATAGGCCAAACCTTGTCTGGGATGCTGTAGTTCCTAGGAAGATCACTTTGCTTGTTATCCGTGAACCCCATGATATAACTGATCTCCTTGTAACTGAGTTTGTAGAGCTTCCCTTTCACCTTGAATTGGATTCTGCCAAAACCGAACTCTGCTGGTCCGTCGCTGAGGGGTGACACTTCCAGTGATGATAGGAAGTGTTGTGAGGCTTCTTCATACATAGGTTGGGCTTCCATTGTAAGAAGAGATTGCAGTCCCATTGTTTCAAGTACTTGAAAGACTCCATCATAGAGGCCCGTCTCATGGAGGAAGATTGGGCAAGGAAATCTCGTAGGTGCCCACGGAAGATCGTTTTTGAGGTGACTGAAGAGTTGGGATCTTGTTGGGATGACTGATCGATCCCTCTCTTGTGTTGTAGCCTTCCCTTTTCCTTTCTCTTTTCCTTTCCCTTTTTCTTTCTCTTTTCCTTTGGACTTTTTAGCCGGTCGTGGGGGTACATCATCCTCACTATCAGTTGGGGCTTGCAGACCGTCTTCTATTTCCCTCTCAATCTCTTCAAGCTGTTGCCTTTCCAACTCTAGCTCACTCGCTGTCTTTCGTTGCGGATTGCGGTTTCTGTTAGGTTCCTTTGATCTGGTTGTTCTCGCCATTGATACCTGGAATCAAACACAAACAAGGCAATTCAACCTCAGTCAACCAATCAACTCATTGGCAAAACAAGTGCTAACCAAAGTAGGATGAGATAAACTCTTGACAGCAATTATAGAGTACTTGATTAGAGCTTATCTAAGCAAGAACATCCAAATAACTCTATTTCTCCTTCTCTTTTTTTCGAGTTTTTTTTCTCAAGAACACCAAGAACCCTAATTCCTAAATTCCTAATTCACACTTATCTACCACGAAATTCATCAACCCAAAGCCATAATCAAGCATATGTAAACAAGAACAACTAGTTTTGAACAAAAAATTGGGCATGCAACAACTTTTGAAAAGTTGGAAAATTTTCCATGAATTGGAATCAACCCAGAAATTTCATACCGTTGCTTGATTGAATGACAAAGTGGAGGATATGAATTCAGAGAGTAATTTCGAGTGGGTAGCAAGTTGAACAAGTGAATTTGGTGAAGATTTGGGGGAATTTGGTTTGTGTGTTCTTGAAAGAGTTTTTTTTTGTTTTGGGGAAGAAAAAGGGAAAAGTGAGAGGTTTAGAGGGGTTAAATCGAGTGGAAGGGGAGAGGATGGTTGGTTTTGGTCCGATTGGACCGGTTTAGAGATTTAGAAAACTTACCTGGCCCGTGTAGCGACCTGGCTTGGTCGCTACGCCTGGTCGCTACGCCATCCGCAAAACTTGCATCTTTCGTAGCGACTTGGATGGGTCGCTATGGTCTGGTCGCTACGGACTTCGCAAATCTCGTAGCGACTTGTCCTGGTCGCTACGCCTGATCGCTACGGACGATTCTTTTCTCCACCTGATCAACTTTCATCCCTGAAAAGACTTACCCTCAAACATCACATTGTCCTAAAAAAATTAGAAGATAAATAAGAGAAAACTAAAATATATACAAAGATAGACATGGGACTTCCTCCCAAGTGAGCTTGTTTAAAGTCTCTAGC
The DNA here is from genome assembly GCA_905132765.1 of Moricandia arvensis. Lineage (NCBI taxonomy): Eukaryota > Viridiplantae > Streptophyta > Magnoliopsida > Brassicales > Brassicaceae > Moricandia > Moricandia arvensis. The sequence goes on along the minus strand of CAJHQP010000728.1, from coordinate 116,336 downwards.
TTGACTTCCTCTCTTTTTCGGTTAAGCGAGGGTAGGGTCTGACAATGGAACCGAGATTCCATCCTTCTCACCTGAAGTTCCCAAATAGAGCTTAACTCTTTGTCCATTGACTGTGAAGTCTTCTCCATCCTTGCTCCACAACACTATGGCCCCATATGGCCTCACTTCCTTAACCTTGAAAGGACCTGACCATCTTGACTTGAGCTTCCCGGGAAACAGCTTCAACCGAGAATTATAGAGCAACACTTGGTCTCCAGCACTGAACTCTCTCTTCAAGATCTTCTTATCATGAAGGGCTTTGGTTCTTTCTTTGTAGATGGCTGAGCTTTCATAAGCATCTAGACGTATCTCATCAAGTTCACTCAGCTGGATAAGTCTCTTCTCATGGGCTGTTTTGATGTCAAAATTGAGAAGCTTTACAGCCCACAAAGCCTTGTACTCAAGCTCAACTGGTAGGTGACAAGACTTCCCATAGACAAGGTTGAATGGTGTAGTGCCTAAGGGGGTCTTGTAAGCTGTCCTATAAGCCCAAAGAGCATCGTCAAGCTTGCTAGACCAGTCCTTCCTTGTAGTTCCTACAACCTTCTCCAAGATGCTCTTGATTTCCCTGTTAGAGATCTCAACTTGTCCACTCGTTTGAGGATGGTAGGGAGTTGCCACCTTGTGCTTCACACCATTCTTTCTCAGAAGACTTTCAAAGAGTTTGTTGATAAAGTGAGAGCCTCCATCACTTATCACCACTCTAGGAACTCCAAACCTTGGGAAAATGATGCTCTTGAACATCTTGAGAACCACCTTGGCATCATTAGTGGGGCTAGCAATGGCTTCAACCCATTTAGACACATAATCCACAGCTACAAGGATATATTGGTTGCCAAAAGAAGATGGGAATGGTCCCATGAAATCAATGCCCCACACATCAAACACTTCAACTTCCAGAATGGGGTTTTGAGGCATTTCGTTCCTCTTGGTGATATTTCCCCTCCTCTGGCATGAATCACATCTTGATACAAAGTCTTGTGTGTCCTTGAACATGTGTGGCCACCAGAACCCAGCTTGTAACACCTTTGCAACAGTCTTAAAAGTAGCGAAATGACCTCCATAAGATGATCCATGACAATGTGTAAGGATCCCATTAACTTCCTCTCCAGCTACTACTCTTCTATAGATTTGATCTTTGCAAAGAATGTAGAGGTATGGCTCATCCCAAAAGTATCTCTTCACATCTTTATAGAACTTCTTTCTTGCATATCCTTCTAGATTTAATGGCTCTTTCCCACAAGCCAAGTAGTTCACCAAATCAGCATACCAAGGTTCCTTTTCTTCACTTGCCTTGGCTTCTTCAAGCTTTCTACCGGTTTCGCACAAATCCATGACTGCTTTAATAGCCATGAGCTGCTCTTCTGGAAGACTTTCATCAATAGGGATCCCACACTCAACTCTCAATCTTGACAAGTGATCAGCTACACCATTCTCAACACCCGGTTTGTCTTTAATCTCAAGGTCAAACTCTTGCAGCAATAGAATCCATCTCAGCAATCTTGGTTTAGCATCTTTCTTTGCTAAAAGGTGTCTTAGAGCTGCATGATCAGTGTAGACAATCACCTTGGACCCAACCAAGTAGCTTCTAAACTTCTCAAAGGCAAACACTATGGCAAGAAGCTCTTTCTCAGTTGTGGCATACTTCATTTGAGCATCATCAAGAGTTTTACTTGCATAGTATATCACATGGGTCTTCTTATCTTTCTTTTGACCCAAGACTGCTCCCATTGCATAGTCACTGGCATCACGCATGATCTCAAAGGGGAGATCCCAATCTGGTGGTTGAACTATGGGAGCACTAATGAGCTCACTCTTCAGCTTTTTGAAGGCGTCAAGGCACTTTGCATCGAAGTTGAATGCAGATTCCTTGCATAGCAACTTTGTCAATGGCCTGGCTATCTTCGAAAAATCCTTGATGAACCTTCTGTAGAACCCAGCATGGCCCAAGAAGCTTCTTATGTCCTTCACTGATCTTGGTGGAGCTAACCCTACCATCACATCGATTTTTGCCTTGTCCACTTCAATGCCTTTCTCTGAAATCTTGTGTACCAGCACAATTCCTTCATTCACCATGAAGTGACACTTTTCCCAATTTAGCACAAGGTTTGTCTCTTCACATCTTTGCAAAACCCTGCACAAATTAGACAAACACACAGCAAAGGAAGATCCGTACACAGAGAAGTCATCCATAAAAACCTCCACAACTTCCTCAATAAGATCAGAAAATATAGACATCATTGCTCTCTGAAAAGTTGCTGGTGCATTACATAGCCCAAATGGCATCCTTCGATAAGCAAAGGTACCATAAGGGCATGTGAATGTTGTCTTTTCTTGATCATTGGGATGTATGGGTATTTGGAAGAACCCTGAGTAACCATCAAGAAAGCAATAATAAGGATGATTTGCTAGTCTCTCAAGCATTTGGTCAATGAATGGCAAAGGAAAATGATCCTTCCTAGATGCAGCATTAAGTTTTCGATAATCAATGCACATTCTATGACCTGTTATTGTTCTTGTGGGTATCAATTCATCCTTATCATTTTTAATGACGGTGATACCACCCTTCTTTGGAACCACATGCACAGGAGATACCCAAGTACTATCCGAAATAGGGTAAATCACTCCAGCATCTAAGAGTTTGAGAATCTCTTTCTTAACAACATCTTTCAAGTTGGGGTTCAACCTTCTTTGATGCTCTATAGAAGTCATTGATTCATCCTCTAGATGTATCCTATGCATGCATAAAGAGGGTGATATTCCCTTGATGTCTTCGAGTGAGTAGCCAATTGCTTTTCTATATTTCTTGAGCTCAACTAAGAGTTTAGACAATTGGTTTTCACTGAGTTGGCTACTCACAATTACAGGGTATGTATCATTAGTTCCAAGAAAAGCATACCTTACACCATGGGGAAGAGGTTTAAGCTCCACCTTGGGTGCCTTGAGCTCACTCCAATCCTCTTGTTGAAGCTCCTCTTGGGAAGTGACTGAGGCGGCGTGGTGAATGATTTGAGGCAGCTCTATGAACTTGTCTTCGCCAACCTTCTCCTTGTGGGAATCCAATCTCTTCACATACTCGGTGCTCACCATGTCCCCAATCAATTGGGTTTCTCTATCAACTGTTAGAGCATGTTGTAGAGAATCCTCAAGTGCCATCTCCTCAAGGAACTCATCAGCTAGAGCATCCATGGCTTCAATATAGAACACTTGACCTTGGATTGTTGGCCTTTTCATCACCTCCTTAATATCAAAGTGGAGAGTGTTTCCCTTACCAAGATGGAGTTCAATCTTGCCATCTCTTACATTCACTATGCTCCAGCAGTAGCCAAGAAAGGTCTCCCAAAGATCAAGGGGTCTTTAGGCTCTTCATCCATTTCAAGAACCACAAAATCTGTTGGAATCTCACAATCACCAATCATAACCGGGAGATCTTCCAAGATGCCTACAGGGAGTTTCACTGAGCGATCAGCTAGCACTAAGGAGATTCTACACTTCTTGTATTGGGTGAAACCAAGCCTCTTTGCAACTGACAACGGCATCAAGCTCACACTAGCTCCCAAATCGCATAAACACCTTTCAAACTTCAAAGGTCCAATGGAACATGGCAATGTGAAACTTCCTGGATCCTCTAGCTTCCTTGGGACAGTCAATCTCTGAATGATAGCACTACATTCGTGTGTGAGAACCACCATCCCTTCCATTTCCTTCTTCTTTTTAGTCACAGCATCCTTGAGAAACTTACTGTATTGAGGTACTAGCATGAAGGCGTCGATGATAGGCATAGTGATTTGAACTTCATTCATCTGCTTCTCGAAGAGGGCCTTATACTTCTCCAACAGTTGCTTCTTGAATCTTCCAGGAAATGGGAGTTTGGGTTCATAGGGAGGAGGAGTGAATGAAGCTTCTTTGGAAGAAGATGCTTCAGTCTTGTCAACTTTCTTCTTTTCCTCTCCAACTTTGCCTTTTCCCTTAGCCTCAACTATCTTCTCCAAGATTTCCTCATTAGCCTTTTCATCCACAATGACGACATCATCATCAAGGTTGATGACCACCTCCCCAACTTGCTTCTCATTATCCTTAATGAGAACTCTTGCTGGAAGCTCTCTACCACTCCGAAGGGTGATTGAGTGCAATGTCTCCTTGGGGTTTTGCTCAGCTTTTCCAGGAAGTGATCCCATAGGCCTTTGTGAGTTGGAGCTCATTGTAGCAACTTGGTTCTCCAAAGCTTTGAACTTGTTGTTGAGCTCGTTGTAGCTCCCATCAATCTTGGTGTGGATGTTTTTAAGCTCATCACCGATTTGCTTCTGATTACGTGCCTGAGATTCCAAGAGCTGTTTAAACATAGACTCCACGCTTGTATTCGGAGGTTGAGTTTGAGAGGAGCTTCCTTGAACAGCATTATATTGCCCTACTTTTGGGTTAAAGCCTGGAGGGTAGGATTGCTTGGGTGGGTAGCCACTTTGCTGGTTGTTGTAGGCTGGTTTCTGTTGGTATGGGTTTTGGTATTGGAAGTTGGGTTCCTTTCTGTACCATTGACCATTAGCGTTGATGAAACACAACTCCTGTTGTCCTTCCAAGCCATCAACTTCATTAACCGCTGGAGCTTCTGCGTTGCTCTGATTTCCCACAAAGTTCACCTTTTCTTCTTTTGCTTTATCCAAAAGGAGCATATCAAGCTTATCTTGAAGGGATTTTAACTCTTTTTTGTGTGAGAGTCCTCACCACCACCTCCTCGATTCTGCTTGTCGCAGTCATCATTGTACACTGAGTCACTTTGAGCCATGTTTTCAACAAGCTCCATTCCATCTTGAGCTGTTCTTCCTAAGAAGAATTCATTGCTTGTTGTGTCTAACATGCTTCGGTATTTAGGCAGAACTCCTCTGTAGAAAGTGCTTAGTATACTCTCACTGTTGAAACCATGGTGAGGACATTGTGTCAAGTAGCCCTTGAACCTTTCCCATGCTTAAGCAAAACTCTCTAGGTTCTTTTGTTGAAATCCAGAGATCTCATTTCTTAGCTTAGCAGTTCTTGATGTGGAGAAAAACTTGTTGAGGAAGACCCGCTTGCATTCTTCCCAAGTGTTAATGGATCCATGAGGTAGGCTCTTCTCCCAAAGGTGGGCTTTGTCTCCCAAAGAGAAGGGAAACAATCTTAGTTTGAAAGCGTCCTCAGAGATACCATTGATCTTTGTTGTTCCACATAGCTTGTCAAAGTTATCCAGGTGGTCAAGGGGATCCTCCAAAGCGAGACCATGGTACTTGTTAGCTTGGATCATGTTGATCAAACTTGACTTGATCTCAAAGTTGTTGTTCTCCACTGCTGGTGCTCTGATACCCGCCCTATTTCCATGGATGTTGGGCTGGTCATATGTTCCAATCGCCCTAGCTTGGCGTTGAGGATGTTGCTGCTGATGGTTTGCAGCTCCTTGGCCTTGTCCAGCTTGAAATCCTGCTGGAGGAACTCCGTTAGGGTTTTGTCCATTGTTGTCAGCTCCATGGACATTCTGATCATGCTGGTGTTCTTCCATTTCCAATTCCAATTGGTTGAAAGGGAGCAGTTGCTCTTGTCTTCTTTTCTTGATAATTCTCTCTCTAAAGCTCTGATGTTGTCTACTCGAGGAACAAGGTCTGTTGGTCCTCTACTCCTCAAGTTCATACACCTAGGAATTCAAAGAGAAATGAAGAAAGAGTGTCAGTAAACAAATAAAATAAAATAAGACTTAGTCTCAAGCTATGACTAAATCTCACTGTCAAAATCAACTTAGAACTGGCAACGGCGCCAAATTTGATAAAGGATTTTACTCTATCCTAGTCAAAATAGTATAGATGAGTGTCAATCCAATCCTAAGTGATCATGATGCAATGAGAATGCAAGTTTAAGCTTAATCTAAGTGCAATCGGTTTTGATGTGTGAATGAAGTAACAAGAGAACACAAAGGTAAAACTGGAATTATAAATCAATTGAGAAACAAAGAACCCATGGGCAAGGGTATTGACTTTGGGTGACTAAGATCTAAATTAGAATGTTAACACAACAATCAATTCAGTTCTACTAGTCTAGACACACCATTAAACTAGTTCTTTATCAAGATAAAAGTTCATTTGCTTTCAATCACTAAACATCAAATGTCTTTGGTCTAGTTAAATCAAGCAATCATTAAGAACATGTCTATTAACCTATCTAAACTTTCCTAACATCAATTATCATTGGTTAAGCAAGTAAAGAGAATTACCACTTTGGTTCAGACATTTTATCGAACACCTTTCGGGTATAAATTGTCTAAGGATCTAGATCAAAGTGATCAAGTCTAATCTAGCATTAGAAACAAGAGATAATCTTAGAACAAGAATGATCTAATACTAAACACTCTAAGTTATCACTTAATCACCCTAGATCACCCTAACCCATGAATCCTAAAAGTAACTACTCACTAACAAACATGATGAACTCAAAAACCATAGATGATTCAGAGTTAATCATGGCTAATGATCCAGAAATATCCAAGAAACAAAAGTAAGAAGATCAAAGATAGATTAAGGATTCAATCTCTTTCACCAAAAGTAGTCTTGTCTCCAGATAAAAACCAGAATAATCCTCCTATTAGGTTAAAAACACATAAATAGTAGTCTAAAAACGAACCGGGTCGACCCAACAAACCTGGGCCAACCCGTAACAAAAGTGTTCCTACGTCCCTAGCGACATGCCAAAGTCGCTACAAGGAGGTCGCTATGCTGCATGAATCTGTAGCGACCTGACTTGGTCGCTACGAAAAGTCGCTATGATGTCCGCATATCCCACTTGATTCTGTAGCGACCACTCCTGGTCGCTATGCTGTGGTCGCTACAGGTCTCGGGAATTCGTCCTAGCGACCACGTTTGGTCGCTACACTCGTGCTAGATCTCGCTTTCGCCCCAAACTCCTCTTTCTCAGCCTCAATTGCTCTCGAACTCATCAATAAGGAACTCCAATACCTGATATAGACAAATGAAATGCAATGCACCCTAAACATGTCTAAATGCAAGTCTAAATGATGAAAACGTGTAAAGATATGATATCAAAACAATGCAAATAAGTGAGATATCAACACCATATGATGTTAAACCAGTTGGATATAAATGGGTCTTTGTGATTAACAGAAATGAACATGGTGAAGTCGTGATATATAAAGAAAAGCACGTTGCACAAGGATTCTCACAAAGACCAGGAATAGATTATGAGGAAACATATTCCCCTATGGTGCATGCTACTAGAGTCTGCTTTCTGATCAGTCTGGCCATACAAGAGAAATTGGATTTACACTTGATGGATGTAGTGACAGCATACTTATATGGTCCACTGGATAATGAGATATACATGAGAGTTCCAGAAGGTATTGAGCTCAAAGATAAGAAAAGTTCTTGAGAACAATATTGCGTTAAACTGAACAAATCCCTTTATGGTTTGAAACAAAGTGGCTGAATCTGGTATAATAGACTGAGTGAATACTTAGTGAAAGAAGGATATAAGAATGATCCGATCAGTCCATGCATATTCATAAAGAAATTTGAGAACAAAGGATTTGTGATCATAGCAGTTTATGTTTATGATTTGAATATCATAGGAACCTCTAGAGAGATTTCCCAATCAGTTGAATATCTCAAGAAAGAATTCGAAATGAAATACCTAGGTAAAATAAAGTTTTGTTTGGGATTACAACTTGAGTACATAAACAATGGAATCCTTGTAAATCAAATGGCATATACAGAAAAGGTACTCAAGAGATTTAACATGGACCAATGCCACCCATTATCATCGCTCATGGTCGTATGGTCCCTTAGTCCGGACACCGACCCATAGGTCCAAAGAAGGAAGATGGGGAAATACTTGGTACATAAGTGCCATATATTAATACCATAGGAGCCTTGATGTATTTGGCTAGCCACACACGACCATATATATGTTTTGCAGTAAACTTATTGTCGAGATTCAGTTCATGTCCGACCCAAAGGCACTGGAATGGGATTAAACATTTACTTTGTTACCTACAAGAGATGAAAGATCTTGGATTGTTTTATGCTAACCAAAATACTAACCAATCACAAGAAGGTTTAGTTGGTTTTGCTGATGCAGGTTATCTATCAGATCCACACCATGCACGATATCAGACAGGTTATGTGTTTACAATTGGTGGAATGGCTATAAGTTGGAGATCCATGAAGCAGACCATAGCAGCCACATCATCCAACCATGCCAAGATTTTGGCCATCCATGAGGCCAGCCGAGAGTGTGTTTGGTTGAGGTCTATGACTTAACACATCCGATCAGATTGTGGGATGGTCGATGAAAAAGAAGAACCGACAGTCATGTATGAAGACAATGCAGCTTGCATAGCTCAGCTAAAAAATGAGTACATCAAATGAGATAGGACAAAGCACATATTGCCAAAGTTCTTTTTCATTCACCAGTTACAGAAAGCAGGAGAGGTCCAAGTGGTTCAAGTACGGTCATGTGATAATTCAGCCAACCTGTTTACCAAATCATTGCCAATCTCGACATTCAAGAAGCTAATACATCAGATTGATATGAGAAGGCTTAAGGACCTTCAGTGATGTCCAAATCATGGGAGTAATGTGTGTTGTACTCTTTTTCCTTCACCATGGTTTTATCCCAATAGGGTTTTCCGGGTAATGTTTTTAACGAGGCAACATTAAGCACATTACAAGTCCTATACGATTATGGCATCCAAGGGGGAGTGTTATGAACCATATTGTGGATAACCAATAACCGGACCGACTAGAGACTCATCCGGCCCGACCACAAAGCCTATGGGCGATGAGATTACTAAACCTATGTCATATGAGTTTAGGTTTAGATGAATGGAAACTTATTACATGTAGAATTAGGAAACTTATTCTATGTTGGTTTCTGACTTATGTTTATCCTTATTCATGTTGGATAAAATCTATGTAATCCCTATATAAAGGGAACCACTTGTAAGCATTATACATATTCATTCACACACGAAATATACAAAAGTCTCACACAATTTTATCCTCTCTCTTTCTCTAAGTTTTACAACAGAAAAAATCTTCATTTTAATTTATTAGGTAAGTCGGTTTGACCGACATAGTGAACCATTGTTTAATATTTTCCTTGTTGCTATAAATATGTATCAGATCACTTTATAATTTGAACAACTGAAAATAACAATAAAACGTTCTCTCTTTATCTTACGTTGACTTATAAAAATATCAGTTTCTTTTTAAATTAACTTTTTCTTCTTTTTCTCATTAGGTGCTAAGAAAGTGATATATTTCTTATCTCGTTATAATCCACAACACGTTATCAGTATGAAGCTCTTATACCAAATAAGGTTATACTAGCGAGGTAATGTTTAATTTATGTTTTCAATAATTTTAATTATTTTAATTTTATTATTGTTCCAGAGTAAGAGGTTAGGTCTTCTCTCTTTATTTTTTGGGATGATAGGCGTTGTCTTTCCCGACTGATTGTTAAGATAGGCTATAACTTCACGATCAGAGAAACACGTAGTAGGCTTTCCCTTCGTGAATAAAAAGAAAATGTCAAAATGGTAGACTTTGTCTCTTCGAACCTTGAATAAAAAGAAAAGATTAATATGGCCGACTTGGTCTCCTCAAACCTTGAAAAAAATGATCAACATGGAAGACTCTGTCTCCTCAGATCATGCGAGAAGCTAAGCCTTTGATTTAATTTATACTTTTAAAATTTTTTCTTTTTTAATTTATGCTTTTAAGTTTATGCTTTAATTTATTGCATCTACTTTCCTTATTTAATTTCTATCTTTAGTAAATTTTTAAAAATATGTTATTCTGTGAATATAGTTATCATGTCGAATTTGACAAAGCTCGAGATAAATGTCCTTGATATTACGGGAAATAATTATATGACTTGGGCAGTAGGTGCAAAGATGCACTTGAGAGGAAACTAGCTTTTGGAAACTATACGAAAAAGGATAAAACCATGATATTTTTACGGCACCATATACAAGATGGTTTAAAAGATGAATATATTACGAAAGAGGATCATGCGGACCTCTGGCAATCACTAAAAGAGAGTTTCGATCACCAGAAATATGTGATCTTACCGAAAGCTAAACACGAGTGGATCCATCTATGGTTCCAGGATTACAAAAGTGTAAGTGAATATAATTCTGCGTGGAGAGAAAATAAGTGATTATGATATGAGCGAGAAAAATCTCTCCACGTTCCATCTTCGAAATGTAGTCCTACAGAAACAATACCGGGCAAATAGGTATACCAGTTACTCGGAATTGATGCAAGTCCTGCTTGTAGCGGAGAAAAATAATTAACTCATGACTTTAAACCATCATGCTCGTCCCACTGGATCTTCTCCATTCCTAGAAGCGAATGGTGCATCATCCAGTTATGATAATTGGAGAGGACGAGGCCGTGGACGTGATCGAAATCGCTATTATGGTCGTGGAACAGGACGAGGAAGATGATTCCATCCGTATGAAAGAAATAATAAGGACTTCCACGAAAATGAAAGGGGACGGGATGATAAAAGACAAACATAAAAGGTTTGCTACAGATGTGGTATGAAAGGTCATTGGGTACGTGGTTGTCGTATACCAAAACACTTAGCCGATCTGTATAGAGAATCCAAAAAAGCGAAAGATAAAGGAAGTGAAACAAACTTCATCTCTGATGAACCCGGCCCATCCTTTCATTGTTTAAATGATGATATTCATCTCGACGTATCAGACTTTCTGGTTGATTCAGAGAGAATTGATGAGTGATATAAGATCGATGTGACATAAGTTTATTGTATTATAATATATATATCTTTTGTTGTAAGATATATGTTTTGTTTCATGTTTAATAATACATGTTATATGAATATTTTAAATTTAGAAAGTGCCAAATTTTGAGACTATGGATGCATATATATGTTTGGCAGATACTGCTTCAACGCACACGATAGTTAAAGATAAGAAATATTTCTTCAATCTCAAAATAAAAGATTACGCTAGAAGCGTAAGTACAATATTTGGTAATGCAAAGATTATTTAGGGCTCTGAAAGAGTCAGTTTTTCAATGCCATGCGTGACAAAATTTGAAATAAGTGAGGCATTATACTCACCCGAGTCTCATAGAAACTTATTAAGTTTTAAGGGTATCCGAAGAAATAGATATCATATTGAAACTATGTGGAAAGATGGCATTGAATGTCTTTGCATTAAGTCCGAGAGGAAACATATATTAGAAGAGTTAAAAATGTTATCCTCTGGACTATATTGTACGAAAATAAACATGATTGAGTCCTATGCCACAATAAACCTGAAGTTTACTAATACATTTAAAATCTGGCATGAAAGGCCAAGACATTTTGGTTCAGTCATGATGAGAAAGATAGTGCAAATTCAAATGGTCATCCGTTGAAAAATGAGAGAATTTTGCAAACGGGCGAGTTTATATGTAATGCATGTTCTTAAGGAAAACATATAACTCGGTCATCACCAGCAAAAGTTGGCAATGAATCACCATTGTTTTTAGAAAGAATACATGGTGATATATGTAGGCCGATCCACCCACGTGCGGGCCGTTTAAGTATTTCATAGTATTGATTGACGCATCTAGTAGATGGTCAAATGTCTGTCTTTTGACGACAAGAAATACGGCTTCCTCAAAGTTCATTGCTCAAATCATAAAGTTGAGAACGCAGTTCTCTGAGTATGACATAAAGAAAGTAAGGCTTGATAATGCTAGTGAGTTTACATCGCAAGCCTTCAATGATTATTGTATGTCAGTGGGGATTGATGTAGAGCATCTAGTTCCCCATGTACATACACAAAATGGTATGACCGAGTCACTGATCAAACAGTTGCAGTTGATTGCAAGATCGTTGATATTGAGAACAAAGCTCCCAATTTCAGTATGGGGTCATGCTATTTTGCATGCAGCTGCACTGATTCGGCTGAGACCGAGTGCAGACAATAAGTACTCCCCATTACAATTTTCATCTGGGCAGGAACCAAATGTATCCCATCTCCGTTTCTTTGGGTGTGCGGTCTATGTTTCGATAGCTCCGCCACAAATAACAAAAATGACCCCACAAAGGAGATTAGAAATATATGTGGGTTATACGTCACCAAGTATAATAAGGTATCTTGAACCGGTAACTGGTGATATGTTTACGGTACGGTTTATCGATTGCCGTTTTAATGAGGAAGAATTTCCAGAATTAGAGGGATGAATTAAAGATATTCCTAAAGATATTACATGGTGTACACCGTCGTTGTTACACCTTGATCCCCCTACAAATAAAAGAGAGTTGGAAGTTCAGAAAATTGTGCATTTGTATAATTTGGCAAACCAGTTACCAGATGCGTTCACAGACACGAGAAGGGTGACGAAGTCATATATACACGTTAAAAATGTTCCATCAAGAGTTGTTGTTTCTGAAGGACAAATTGATGGAAACACAATGAATGAACCTAGGATTCAATTAAAGAGGGGAACCAGTGGGTTCTAAAGATAGAAATTTCCGACAAAAAAGAAATAGGTTGAGAAAAGTGGAAAGGTTTTAGAAGAACCTGATACTGAAAAATGTCTGAAAGAATGCGGGAATGAAAAGGTCCAAAACGAATCAAATAAAGATAAGGATCCAGATGACGAGGAGGGAACATAAAAGTATCAGATTTTCATCAACTACGCCCGAGATGAAAAATTATGGATAAGAAATAAGATAAAAGATGTTGATGGAACGTTTTCCTTTTCTGTGTCCAAAGAAATAGACCACGAAAGTGATGATCCAGATCCAAGGTCCATATTGGAATGTATGAAAAGACATGATTGAGAGGAGTGGAAGAAAGCCATACAAATTGAGTTACTCTCCCTAAAAAAAGGAATGTCTTTGGACCTATAGTCATAACGCCTGAGAATACAAATCTTGTTTGGTACAAGTGGGTATTCGTGAGAAAAGTAAATGAGAAAAATGAGGTAACACGATATAAATCCCGATTAGTTTCCCAAGTTTTTTCTCAGAGACTGGGAATTGATTTTGAGGAAACGTATTCCGCAGTAATAGATGCAATTACGTTTAGATTTTTGATGAGCTTAGCGGCATCAAAAAATCTTGAAATACATCTTATGGATGTTGTGACTGCATATTTGTATGGATCATTGGATAATGATATATACATGAAACTCCCTGAAGGATTGGAAATTCCAAAAGATTGTAAGCAAAATCTAGGGAGATTTGTTCGGTTAAGCTACAACGATCAGTTTTCGGACTAAAACAATCTGGGTGCATGTGGTACAATCGCCTAAGTGAATATCTATTGGGAAAAATAATATGTGAACAATGCGATATGTCCACGCGTTTTTATTAAGAAATCTTCATATGCCTTTGTGATCATTGCTATATATGTAGATGACCTGAATATAATTGAAACTCAAAAGGAGGTTGATGATGCACGAACTTATATGAAAGAAGATTTCAAAATGAAAGATCTCGGCAAGAAAAAGTTTTGTTTTGGGCTCCATAATGAGCATCTCCGAGAAGGTATATTTGTGCATTAATCAAATTATAAGAAAAGCCTATTGAAACGCTTTTATATGGATAGAGTGACTCCTTTGAGTACTCCAATGGTAAATAGATCTCTCGATGTAGAGAAAGATCCTTTTAGACCATGTGAAGATAGCGAGGAGGTACTCGGGCCTGAAGTACCTTATATGAGCGCTATCGGTGAAGTTATGTATCTTGCAAACTATACAAGACGTAATATTGCTTTTGCTACTAACCCACTTGCAAGATATAATTCTTTTGCTACTCGTAGGCATTGGAAGGGGATCAAGCATATATTTCGTTACCTTCAAGGTACAGTTGACCTAGGGTTGTTTTAATTTAGAAAACATGAGTTTGGTATGGTTGGTTTTGCAAATGCAAGATACTTATCAGATCCACATAAAGCTCGATGGCAAACCGGCTATGTTTTTACAATTGGTGGAACCGTGATCTCTTGGCGTTCCCAAAAACAAACTCTGGTTGCAACTTCATCGAATCATGTGGAGACTATTGCACTTCACGAAGGATGTGTGAATATGTGTGACTTAGGTCAATGAGTCACCTCATACAATCATACAAGAAGCAAGTGGAATAGATGACAAGAAAGAGCCGACAAAAATATTTTAAGACAATTCGGATTGTAAAGCTCAAGTTAAAGAAGGTTATATAAAGAGGGACAGGACAAAGCTATCCCTCCAAATTTGTTCTCGTACATACGAGAACTCGAGAAAAATAAAGAAGTGGACATCGAGTATGTACAGTTATGGGACAATTCAGCTGGCTTTTTTACAAAGGCTCTTCCTACTACAACTTTTCGAAAACACGTCTACAGTATCGGAATGCGGCATTTGCGTGACCTATGAAAAAGGTTTATGTTAATTATTCTTAGGAGAAAATTACAATATTATACTTTTTTCCTCTTCATGATTTTTATCTCTTAAGATTTTTCCGTGATTAGATTTTTAACGAGAAAATACGTATTACAAAATAGATAATTAAAGCGGATTGTTAAAGTGATAATTATCTATTGGAAAATATCTTCATTTTGTTTTATTAGGCAAGTCGGTTTGACCGACATAGTGAACCATTGTTTAATATTTTCCTTGTTGCTATTAATATGTATCGGATCACTTCATAATTTGAACAATAGAAAATAATAATAATGTTGTAAATCGAAGGTTTGTAACTTGTGTATTCATTCATTAAGCAAATCGCCCCATATATATATGGGTATACAAACCGCCAAAGGCTTATGGATAATCCCTAAGTCTAAGGGATAATGATTACAAGTAAAGAGATAATCCTAATCCTAGATGGATTAGGATAACTACAACATATATGGATAAGTACAAGTAGTAAACCAATTCTATCTAGGATTACATAGAGTAAACCTAAACCAAGTGGGTTTAGGATTTTGCCTAGACCTAAACCAAGTGGGTTTAGGATTCGTCCAACGTTGGTCCATTTCCGGATATGTCCCAACCATCATTTCCATTTCTTAACATTCTCCCTTGGTTGATATATCCGGTCAAGGTTCATTTGATGCTTTTGATGTTGCCTCATTAAAACCTCTCCTGAAAACCCCAAAACCCAATGTGGTAAAAAGAGGAAACCAAGGATAAGACAAAAGAGTACAACACATGAAACTCCCCCTGAAGAATACATCACTGAAGGTCTTTCAACTGACGCATCTCTATCTGATGGATTAGCTTCCTGAAGGTCAAGGCTGGCAATGACTTAGTGAAGAGATCAGCTGAATTCTCACTTGAACGTACTTGCAAGACTTGAATCTCGCCAGCCTTCTAAAGATCATGTGTGAATAAGAACTTGGGAAATATGTGCTTAGTTATGTCGCCTTTTATGTAACCATCTTTAAGTTGTGCAATGCAGGCTGCATTATCTTCATAAATCACGAGTGGGGACTCCTTTCCTTTGATCATACCACATGTGGTCTGGACATGGTCGGTCATGGCCTTGATCCATACACTTTCACGGCTGGCCTCATGTATAGCCAGGATCTCCGCGTGGTTGGATGAAGTGGCTGTCATGTTCTGCTTCATGGAACGCCAAGCAATTGCTGTTCCACCATGTGTGTACACATAACCAGTCTGAGATCTACCACAATGAGGATCTGATAAGTAACCTTCATCAGCAAAACAAACTAAACCATCCTTAGTTTGGTTAGTGTATAATAAACCCAAATCCTTCGTTCCTTGCAAATAACGAAGTATATGTTTTATCCCGTTCCAATGCCTTTGGGTTGGACAAGAGCTGAATCTTGATAACAAGTTTACGGCAAAACTGATGTCTGGCCGAGTGTGACAGGCTAAGTACATCAGAACTCCTATGGCACTGAGATATGGCATTTCGGGACCAAGGACTTCTTCATTGTCCTTCTTTGAACCAAACGGATCATTGTCCGGTTCTAGGCTTCTCACGACCATGGGGCTACTCAATCGGTGAGATTGGTCCATATTAGACTTCTTGAGTATCTTTTCTGTATATGCCATTTGATGCACAAGGATTCCATCTTTCATATACTCAAGTTGTAAACCCAAACAAAACTTTTTTTTCCAAGATCTTTCATCTCGAATTCTTTCATCTTGAATTCTTTGTTTAGATATGCTACTATTTGGGAAATCTCTCCAGATGTTGCTAGAATATTAAGATCATCTACATAGGCTGCAATGATCACAAAGCCCTTATTCAACTTCTTTATGAATATAATGGACATATCTGGTTGTTTTTGTATCCTTCTTTTACGAGATACTCACTTAGTTTGTTGTACCACATTCGACCTGATTGTTTCAATCCATAAAGAGCCTTGTTCAATCTGATACAGTGTTGTTCTCGAGAACTCTCTTTCTTTTGCAATTCAATACCATCTGGGATTTTCATATAGATATCATTATCCAGTGGACCATACAAGTAGGCTGTAACAACATCCATTAGCCTTAGATCTAGACCTTCTCTCACGGCCAGACTTATTAAAAATCTGAAGGTCGTAGCATCCACCACAAGGGAATATGTTTCCTCATAATCTATTCCTGGTCTCTGTGAGAATCCTTGTGGAACAAGCCATGCTTTATATCTCACAACTTCTCCCTTTTCATTTCTTTTCCTCACAAAGACCCATTTGTATCCAACTGGTTTTATATCATTAGGTGTTTTGATGATTGGCCCAAACACACCTCTTTTTCTCACGTTAATGGCCTCTTTCCATTTTAACCAATTTGGTCGTTGCATGCATTCATATATGAACGTGGGTTCATGATCCTCATTTTCCATAAGTTCAAGTGCTACATTATATGCAAATATGTCATCGAGCTCGATTTCTCTACGGTTCCATTTAGTTCCAGACATGACATAGTTTATTGAGATCTCATTATTGTCAAGACCATGTGCATCATGAGGCTCAGCGTCCCGAACCACATTTATTGGCAACATCGGCCTGTCTGGCCCATTTGGTCCGTCCAGCTGGTCTGGCCCGTATGGCCTGATCGTCCCACCCGACCTGTTTGGTCCGCATGGATTTTTCGGCTCATCCGGCCTGCCCGGTCCATCCGACTTTCTTGTCTCGACCAAACTGGTCAGTACGGTCGGTATGGTCGGTCCACTGATGTTCTGGACGGTTTCATTATTGCCCTCGGATCCAGCACCTATCTTGGACTTCCGAGGGTTCTTATCTTTTGAACCTATTGGTCTACCATGTTTTGCTTGTGGTCTAGACTCGTTAGCAACTTGACTTTGTCTCTCTTGGACATCAATATTTATAGGTGCATTGGCAGCTGGTATATATGACTTGGTCACTCTATTTGGGTCAGCAAAGGAATCAGGCAATTGGTTACCTAACACTTGCAAATGTATTATTTTCTGGACTTCTAGATCACAATCTCTAGTCTGAGGATCTTGCATTGTTAAGGATGTTTGATTCCATTTTATATCGTGAACCATCTTACCATGATCTCCCCCTAATGCTGGATACTGGGATGCATCAAAATGACAATCCGCAAATCTGGCCTTAAACATATCACCAGTGGTTGGCTCAAGGTATTTTATTATTGCGGGGGAATCGTATCCAACATATACTCCTCTAAGGTCCCATCTTTGTTCTCTGTGGTGGTGCTATAGGTATATGGACGGCACATCCAAATGTTTTTAGATGGGAAATGTTTGGCTCATGACCCGTTAACAACTAGGATGGAGAGTATCTATGCTCACTAGATGGCATGTAAAACTGCATGTCCCCAAGCTGAGACCAGGAGTCTGGATCTCATTAATAGTGGTCTGGCTATCAGCTGAATCCGTTTGATAAAGGACTCGGCCAGACCATTTTGATTGTGTACATGAGGTATACTATTTTCCACACTCACTCCCAAAGACATACAATAGTCATTAAAAGCTTGGGATGTAAACTCACTAGCATTGTCTAAATGTATAGTCTTTAAAGGAAAATCTGGAACGTGTGCTCTAAGTCTTATGATCTGAGCTAGCAAGCTTGCAAGAGCTAAGTTGTGTGTGGATAGGAGACAAACATGTGACCATCTCGTGGATGCATCAATCAGGACCATAAAATATCTAAATGTCCCACTGGGTGGGTGTATAGGTCCACATATATCCACTTGTATCCTTTCCAGAAAACTTATCACTTCCTTATTCACTTTTGCTGGTGATGGCCTAGTGAAAGTTTCCCTTGTGAAAATGCTTCACATGTGAGAATTTTTGGGATAACTCTATTTGTTATTATAAGTTTTCGCATCATGTTTGAACCGGGGTGACCTAGCCGGTTATGCCAAAGAGTGAATTGTTCTTTGAACTCGTTGTTCATTACAATATTTGCCTCGACCAGACTGGTTTTGGCATAGTAAAGACCAGTCCCAACCGCAGGTATAGTCTCTAAGACTCTCTTATTGCCTTGGGTGATTTCATAAATCTGAAGTAACTCTTTATTTCCTTCACCCATTGTTTCAACATGGAAACCATTTAGTCTAATATCTTTGAAACTCAACAGGCTTCTATTAGAACTTGTTGAATACAATGCATCTGATATTTCAAGATGTGTACCATTTGGAAATAGAATGTGGGTTTGGCCATGGCCTTCAATAAGGTTGGCCATTCCTGCTATGGTCGAGATATTGCCGGCCTTATGAGTAAGGCTTAGAAAATATCGTTTGTCTCTCAAGATAGTGTGGCTGGTTCCACTGTCCTCCACAAATGTGTCCATTCCTTTTTTCATTCTTCAAAATCAAGAATCATAGAATTAATATAAAACTAAATAATTCCATTCATAAATTAGATTCTCATAAAAAATCAAGTCAAGAAGAATAAAATTAAAAAAAAAAAAATCAAAAGGAAACAAAACAATCATAGAACACATTCTATTTTAATATGTCAGCAGTCTCATATTCCATGTGATCATCTTGGTCGAGCATTTGAGACTTCTTTTGGGCGAGTGTTTGAGACTCAGGTTGGTCGAGTATTTGAGACTCGGATTGGTCGAGTGTTTGAGACCGGGTTGGTCGTACTGGACATCGTCCATGTTGTCTTCATCATAACCATCATATCCCTCGTCCTGGACCATGTGAGCTTCTGGATTTTCTTTCAAATCTGTAAGGTAAAGCTTGCACAAATGTTCGGGGGTTCTGCAATTCTTGGCCCAGTGATTACCTATACCGCACCTATGACATAAATCAATTTTCTTTTGTGATTTAAAGGGCTTATTTTGGCCCTTGCCGCGGCCTCGACCTCGACCAAAGCCGGGTGAGTTCATGCGGCCTCGTCCAGAACCCTGGCCCTTATGGCCACGGCCTCGTCCAGAACCTTTCCATCGGCCATTGCCAGGTTGGTTGATATGCTGTACGAGATTACTTTCTTTCTTGGCTTCTATAGCCTGTTTGGACGAGTCAGGTAAGGGTTTAGTTCCAGGAGGTCTTAACTCACTATTTTTCATTAGTAAGTCATTATTAGCCTCAGCCAATAATAAACATGAGATTAAATCAGAATATTTGGTAAAACCTCTTTCTCTATATTGCTGTTGCAGTAGTACATTACTTGTATGGAAAGTACTAAAGGTTTTGTCCATTCACTCTTTTTCAGTTACTTCTTGGCCGCATAGTCTCAACATTGAAACTATTTTAAATAACGCTGAGTTGTATTCGTCCACAGACTTATAGTCTTGGAACCTCAGTTTTTTCCACTCATAGGTAGCTTTTTGTAAGAGCACCGTTTTCTGGTGGTCATATCTAGCCTTTAAGGCATTCCAAAGCTCTAGTGGACTATCAATGCCTAAGTAATGATTTTTCAGACTCTCATGTAGATGGTGGCGGATCAAGTAGATTGCTCTATAGTTACCTTTTTCACTTGAGTTATTTCCAACAGTGATTGTATCATCGAAACCCTTGGATCTCAACATGATCCGTGTATCAAGTGCCCACTCCAAGTAGTTGTCACCAGAGACTTGCAATGCAATGTAGTCGAGGTTGCTAAGTTTTGACATCTGAAATTTATAAATTTCATCTTTTAGACCAAATAAAAGTCGGATCACTTTAGGTCATTAGGTTCCAATAAGCAATAAAAATTTCCAAAGTATGATGCAATCAACCTAATGTATGAGTTCTATATGGAACATATAATCAATCAAGAATCCACAATTTTTTTTATTCATAGAACTATCAGGATGATCATCCATAAGTCGGATCGACCAGAGGTCGTATCGACCAGAAATCGGATCAACCAAAATCCATCCTACCCAACCAGAAAAACCTATTGTCGGTGGGTTTACTAATCCTAGTGCAAATTGGTTTAGGTTTTAAGTTTAGGTGGTAAACCTATTTCATGTAGGATTAGATGGATGGTAAACCTAGTTCATACTGGTTTAGGTTTAGGTTTAGATTTATGGTAAACCTATTTCATATTCGTTTATAATAAACTATCAATTCGATCATACAACCTATGAACCTAGCATTCGATCTTAATGTCTCAAACAAATAGACAGTCCAAATTATCATACTAAATCAGACATAAGCCATAAAAATATCAATCTTAGAGTTAGGGTTCTAAGCAAGTCGGTTTTTAGGTTCATGCGCTTTAAGTTTTAATCAAAACAAATTTCTAAATCTCAGATCTAAATATTCTAATGATCAAACAAGCAAATAGTCTCAGGGTGATCAATTTCAATAAGAGTTTATCAGATCTATAGCAGCAAGAACAATCTAGATCAATCATCACAAGATCTATCAATACGATCCTAGAGAGAGAAGCAAAACAAGCCGGTTTTATGTCTTTAGCTATCTAGGGTTTTCTATTTCAATTTTATTAACCTCAAAACCACGAAATCAATCAGTATGAACTACTCAATCATTCAACATGAAACATCTTGATAAAATAAATAAACAAACAGATTCTATCAAGAAAAGATTCCGGTTTAACAATTAGGGTTTTAGGTTAACTCATGCTTCTGAATACAAGTTTTGTATTCATTCGCATGGATTAGGCTTTTAGGTGATCAAGTATGAATTCTTAAACACAAGATTTAACATAGATAAAAAGGGGAATCAAAATCTATGTTCTAGGGTTTAAGTTTATACCTCAAATTGCCAAAGTTCTGAATGGACCTTCTTTAGGGCAAAACGGTTTCGATCTGAGAAGAGATGAGGTTGGATGGACTTTGGAGAGACCCTTGTTATGCAGCTTTCAAATCGCCAAGTATGGAGGAGAGAGACGAGCTAGGGTGTATGTTGAGATCGGATTTATTGCTTATGGTAGAGGTCGTGCTGATAACGTGTTGTAAATCGAAAGTTTGTAACTTGTGTATTCATTCATTAAGCAAATCGCCCCATATATATATGGGTGTACAAACCACCAAAGTCTTATGGATAATCCCTAAGTCTAAGGGATAATGATTACAAGTAAAGAGATAATCCTAATCCTAGATGGATTAGGATAACTACAACATATATGGATAAGTACAAGTAGTAAACCAAGTCTATCTAGGATTACATAGAGTAAACCTAGACCAAGTGGGTTTATGATTTCGCCTAGACCTAAACCAAATGGGTTTAGGATTCGTCCAGCGTTGGTCCATTTCCGGATATGTCCCAACCATCATTTTCATTTCTTAACAAATAAAACATTCTCTCTTTATCTTACGTTGACTTACAAGAAAATATCAGTTTCTTTTTAAATTAACTTTTCTTCTTTTTCTCGTTGGGTGATAAGAAAGTGATATATTTCTTATCTCGTTATAATTCACAACAGGAATAGCCATTAATTATAAATCTTAAGAGGGATAAAAATTTAAGAAACACTTTTTATCGTACATATGCGCATCATGAAACTCCTCGTCGTCGAGATCTTTCAGCAAACTAAAGCAAAGGCTTGGTTTTGCTGTTTATCCATGTTCACACTGATCTTAATTATTTCTTTTCAATGAGAAAAAACAAACAAAAACATATAACTTTCAGGTTCAACAAAAAGAGAATTGATTAAGAAGTTACAAAATAATGTAATCCTTTTAGAGAGCAAACTAACTTTGTCAACTACTTGTATACCTTGAAATTTGTTCATGGTACTATTGTTATATCTTTGTCAATTCAAAACTAATTTTCATTATTCAGTTGGAAAAACTGATTTTTGTTTTAAAAATAACATGTAAAGAACAACAAAACAATAGGCTGCCATGAACTTACCCAAATGTTGTTGTTTCGGTCATTGAGCCACTAATATCAAATATGTAAGAACTGATTGTCCATTTATTCTTTATCATCAATTCCTTTGAAATAAACCTATAATATTAAAATGATCATGATTAGGTTTAACAACATTCTAGAGAGGTTTCAACCTTATACGGTTTCAAGGGCAGCTTCAAACTTGTAAACTTTATCTGCATATAAAACAAAATCAAAATCAGTAAACCAAAAATATATGTATATAAAATCTTACATTCTAATTTATTAAATACATTTATTAAATCAAAAGCAACAAAAAGTTCATAGCAAAAAAATGAAAAATTGCAAGAGCTTTGTTTCGCTCTTAGAAATTCTTATATATATAGTGAGTTAGTATAGGTTTCTAAATGATTTAGCTTCCATGATAAACTATGAAATTGAATATTTTTTAATAAGTTATATAAAATAATGTGCTTAAATGTAAAATTATTATTTTTGGAGTATCTTATTATTAAATGTATACTATGGAATATCTCGAGAGTAATTGCACCAGAATTCTAATTGAAAAAAAAATATATAAAAATCTAATATAGATAATAAAGAAAGAAGAATCGTGATTTGATTGCCACTCATTGACATATTTCACTATAAATATAAATATATATATATATATATATATATATAGATAGATATGTAAGGAAAGAAAAAATGTAGGGAATAGATTGCAGCATTTAATTTATTTTGATTGACAAATCCCATTATATATAGATATTTAATTATTAAATGAATAATTTTGAATTAATAAATATTATATAAAACATGCTACAATGTCATCTTTTAATTTATAATACATTTTAAAAATCGTAAAAACAAACTTATGAGTATACTATATCCATCACAGACAATATTTATAAAATAGTATACTAATAGTATATTATATATATGATAAATATGTATAAAAATATACTAAACTTTATAAAAATTATTTATTAAATGATATAACATTAATCTATATAGTTTATATAAATTTGAATCATATTATACTTATTATGTGATAAAATTGTATATAATTATATCTTATATCTGAGATAAAAATATGTAGTTCATATAAATATGAATTTATAAATCTAAAAATTATAAAATATGCACTTTATAATATGATAAAACTGTATATAGTCATATATTAGCATAAAATAGTTTATTATTAGCCTTTTAATTGTAGTGATTTGCTTTCTATATAATAATAATCTACTGATTTGACTACTGTATAGTATATGACTAATATATGTGTTTGTCTACATAGTGGGCTTAGTTGAATAATATTTATGTATATTTATTTTAAAGTTAAAATTTTGATGTAGTTACAAGTCTAATCATCAATTTGAGCCAATCAAATCTTAGTCATATATGACTAGACATCCTATGTCATCTTTGCCAAGTCACATTAATGACTAAATCAACAAATCAAATTTTTACATTTTCATTTAATCGTCTTCTTAACTAATAGTATGATAAGTCAAGATTATTTTTTGTCTCTTCTCGCCACAATATGCAAGTTTTTGGCATAAAAAAATTCAAAGTTAATTACGGAATGATCTGGACAAA
This sequence comes from Moricandia arvensis, assembly GCA_905132765.1. Lineage (NCBI taxonomy): Eukaryota > Viridiplantae > Streptophyta > Magnoliopsida > Brassicales > Brassicaceae > Moricandia > Moricandia arvensis. Next base: position 92,475 of record CAJHQP010000728.1, on the reverse strand, counting down.
AAATGATTGGATAAACTAAGAGCACCACATAATTATATGAACTTTATGAATTCATTACAGTAACTCTCCGAACAGCGTATCTCCAGCGCATATGCGGCCGTACATGGCGTATTTTAGAACAATGTTGTACCAAAAATGTAAATTCACATATCTCACATAAACTCAGGGATGCAAGCTTTTTAATGGCTTCTATGGCGTTATCTCCTTGGCCCCGATTTAGCACTAACATATTCGGCTTGCTGCTTCGCCTAGATTATTTCAAGAGAAGCTTGTTGGTTTTTTGTTGTTTTCTAAGTCTGAATCGCGTAAGATAGTTGGATGTCGAAACAGGAGAGAAGAAGGATCTTTACGATTTAGAGCTAGTACTGTCAAATGGGCCGTCCACTGTCCAATTGGCCCTGTCCAAATGGACCATTTCAGTTTTAGATATTAGTGGTCGGTCCATTATGGACAATGGTCTAAAAATTGCCCAAGACCAATAAGGATCATGTCCAAATGGATTTGCCCATGGACACCCAATAATTTAATTTCTTTATATTCATTTGTATTTAATTTTATTCTTATTCATTTGTATTTAATTTATATATTTTTTATATTTATATTATTCACAATGATTTATATATTTTAAATGTATTTAATTTACATTTTTCATATTTATATTTTCAAAATCTTATAAAATAGTGATGGTGATGATCAATTTAGCCTAAGTTATACTAATTGGATTTCATAAATAAGTAGATGCATGAACAAATTAATGAGAAATATATCAAACCTCATATAAGCATTAACAAAAGTAAAGAAATGATGTTTGCTAAAAGTTGACTAACAGTTTCATCGTATTTGAAGGTACATTGAATGCAAAAATGGAAATAAAATGATCCTCTAATCCTGCTACACACGTTTTGTTTCCACATTCCATCTCCATACCAAATAGATCATACTCGCTGAGATCACTGCATATAACTTGATACACACTATATAATTAGAGTGCACGAGGTTCTCTTTGTCTAATATCGTCTCCACCTTTGTTCGTAACATAATAAAAGAACATCAATACGCAAGAAACACAAACAACCAGAGAAACGAATTCAAAGTAAGAAGCAAGAGAAAGGTCAAAGATCTACATCACGTCTCCTAATGTCTTCCTCGTCTCCTATTATCAACATGCTTTGATAACTATGTTTTTCAGTACAACGCATCAGAAATCAAACCACGAACCAAAGTAAAGCAGATAATGGAACACATAAAAAAGTAATCGACACAGTGACCTTGGTAATCCCAGCTTGTCCTTGCTTGTAGACGAGCTTGAACTTGCTGGAGATTAGCGATGCCCAGAATGAAGCAGACGGAATCGAGGATGCGTGTCGAAACCTGGAACCACAGTCCTCGTTAGGAACTTAAAAATCAAAAGATCTCCTACTATATAGTTATTTCTGAATCTATACTGAGAGTTATCAGCTCTTACCACAAACCCAGATCAAAACTTCAATCAAAAAACCAGAAAATTGAGATGACGGAGAGAGCCGGAGGTTGATTAACCGGGGACTAAGAACCCACTAAGAACCCACAAAGATCAATCGATGAAGCCACTAAGAACCCACAAACCCTAATTAACCGGGGACGCCATGAAGAAGAAGAAACATAACCGAAAGAGAAGGAGAGAGTCGGGGATCGCCATACTGATTATTTCACTTTTTCCCCAAAGTAAAAAAACCTAGAATTTTAATGTTTTGGGCTTGCCCAATGTCCAATTAGTTTTATACCATATTACCATGGACAATATTGGTTATGGGCCCAATTAGACCATGTGTTGTTTGGTCTTGTCCATGGATTGCCCAAAACAATCTGGACAGGGCTAGCCCATGGACGGCCCGACCATTTGACACTACTATTTAGAGCACTAATTTGTTTGCAGCTTTGGACACTCGCAACAAGAAGAAGACAAGCAAAAGGTCTTCTATAAGCTAGGAGCCACAGAAGGAGCCTGAGACTCAGGTTTTCTGGGTACCAACACTTTTGAATGTTAAGTCTTGGGCTGATATCAATGATGACAATGAAGATGATGACTATTACACCACTACTTCTCCTCCCCCTTCGTCTAAGCCAAAAGAAAATCATGTTGAGGTCAGAAATCAGGCCAAAACAAGATATGCTCTTGAATTAGTTTGTGATTTTTTACAATGATATTGGGTGACGAAAAATGGATTAATATTTTTGCACCTCATGTTCATTTCTGAAACTATGCTAGTATTTGATTGCATATGCACACACACACCACACACATATATATATATATAGAGAGAGAGAGATAATCTAACTTGTAACTGTTAGAATTTAGGGAGATTAGAAAGATTTACTTAAGAATAGCATGAACAAGAAAGAGAATGAAAAATTCGTGTGAAAGAGAGAGGGGAACTGACAGAAGAAAAGTATTCTTTAATTTAATTACTGGTTTTTTTCAACATATTTAAAGACAAGGATGAAAGAGAGATGAAATTAACAACACACTTGTCCAAAGCCTGTCTTTTGGCCCACCAGCTCTTTTTGCAACAGATTTGGATTTGAATTCAAACTTAACCCTTATAGCTGATTAACTTAACTCCAGCAGTCTTCCCAAGCTTCTTGGGGTAAATTTAGGAAGAATTAATCTTATGTGTTACCTTGTAATCCAAGCTAGGTCGTTGATAACCCTTGTTAGGTCTGTACGGACATAAACTGTTTTATTGCTCATATTGTTTCTTCTTCATTATTCTCCTCTCTTTGGTTCTTCATCTCAATACTACCCCTCAAGCTTGACCATATGTCCTAGTCAAGATTGGAAACCTGAAGAACTTCCCTTCGTGTTAAAGGAGTCAGTGAGGGGTGATGTCTATGAGTCCCAACTTAGAGTGGATGGACTCTCAAACTTTGGTTCTTGCTTCCTTGGTGAAGATGTCAGCTAGTTGATCTACACTTCTTAAGTAACAAGGTAGGATGGTTTGCTTCTCCAAAACTTGTCTAACTTTGTGGCAGTCTACTTCAATATGTTTGGTTCTTTCATGGAAGACTGAGTTGCTGGCAAAATGAAAGGCAGCTTGATTATCACAATGCATAATGCTTGGTGATGTAGTCTCGATCCCAAGTCCCCAAACAACCCCTTGATCCAAATCAACTCATTGGTGAGGTTTCTCATAGCTCTATGATTTGCCTTAGCACTTGAACATGACACAACCTTCTGCTTCTTGCTATTCCAAGTCACTAATTTGCCTCTAATGAATGTGCAATACCTAGTAGTTGATCTTCATCGAGGCTTCTCCTGCCCAATCAACATCACAATATCCCATAATTTATGTGCTTCCATTACAACTCATCCATACACCTTGACCAGGAGCTTCTCTCAAGTATCTCAAGATCCTCTCAACTACGTTCCAATGATGGATTTTAGGCACTTGCATATGTTGACTGACTTGGTTCACAGCAAAACACACATCTGGTTGTGTGATGGTTATGTATATGAGATTTCCAACCATTCTCCTATAATTTTTGACATCTTCAAATGGTGTATCCTCAAACTCCCCTCCCACAGGATTTTGTATCCTTCTTTTAATGGAGTTTTGGCTTGTCTTCCTCCAAATTTTCCTGCGTCATTTAAAAGATCAAATGTGTACTTCCTTTGGCATAAGAAAAGCCCCTCTTTAGAGCAACATATTTCAATCCCCAGAAGTACTTTAACTCTCCCAAGTCTTTGATAAAAGGTTTTGGTTGAGAGAATACCTTACTGGTCACTACCAGTGATGATGATGTCTCCCACATAGATAAAAATGGCGACAACGTCTTGTTGGTTAGTGAAGAGTGTATCATCAACCTCATATTTTATAAACCCCTAATATAGCCTATTTATTAGCAGTTTTAGGCCATGTTTTAGGCTCTATTTAGGGTCTATTATGTGTGTCTAAGATATTTTTTAGAGTATTTACAGGTCCATGAACATTTTGGAGATATATAGAGATACTTGGAGCTTTTGGAGCATTTAGAATAGAAGAATCTGTAGCTGAATATTTGAGGAGTCGAAGTACAAGACTGTCGTCAAGCGACGACACAACCTTGGAGTCGTCCGATGATGAAAGACCAAAGTTGATCTATGTTGCACACTTTCCATCGATCAGCGCCCAACTCGCAGACAGCCGATTGAGAAGCCCAAGTTTCGAAGACAAATGACAAGAATGTCCTGGAGAGTTTTGCCCTAATTTTAGGGGTTGTATATTTATACTTATGTATTGAGGGCATGCAGAGTGTGCAAGTACAAGCATAAGCAAGGCTTAACACAACTTACATAGCTTTGTAGTTCTAGGTTTTTAGGGGAGAAGATTCATAACTGCTTCGGGAGATTTGTATTGGAACCCCAATATTTTATCTATGCATTATATTCAGACTATTGTTATTTCTTTGATTATGTCTGAGTAGTCATCAACTAGGTTTAGGGTTGCATGATAGCAATGATGGATTAGACCAAAAATAGGATTGCTAGTTAATTTAATATCCATAAATTGAGTTGTGCTTAATGCTTGCATTCTAGAGTAGCTAATTAGGATCTCGAAAGTAGGACATGGATGACTACGAGAGTAGGTCCTGTGCCAGAATAGACTCCATTGAACTAGGCTGTTAGGCGCATGCAAGAGCTGATCTAATAAGTCTGGTGGAATAATCAAATCTCATTCACACTTTCTTCTGATTTCACCGTCACGACATCAGGCCTTCGCCGTCGATCAAGGTCTTTTCTTTTGCTCGCATATGAGAGTTGGAGTTAAAAAGGTCAGAATGGTTAATATTTGAGTTCTAGTATATTTACATATATGTGCTTCCTATCCACTATAATCCATTAGGCTTGAAACCCTAGATCTAGCATATTTACATTTGCATCAAGTTAGTTTATTAGAATATTTCCATATTTGCATTATTTCCATATTTTCATTATTAGCTTATTTCCATATTTTCATTATTAACTTATTTACATATTGCATCTCTACTTCTTGATAAAGAATATTTTCTTAACTCATTGTTTGCCACCACCAATACATATATATATTCACCTAGATTAATCTTCAGAAATAAGAAATCTATTGTGTGCCATTGCTCTTTGTAGATTCGATCCCTAAGTACTACACCTGATCTCTTTGGCAAGATTACTATTGGTGTGTTAAGACTAGGGTTAATTTGATAGTTATTTGTTTAGGATATTTAAACCCTGCTAGAACAATAAAAAAACGCATTTCAATCCCCTTCCATTGAGAGTTGTGCTTAGCTTGTGATACCAGGCTCTTGGAGATTGCTTCAAGCCATAAATTGCTTTCTTCAGCGTAAGTAAATTTCCTGATTCGGATATTTTCAAGCCCAGGAGGTGGGTGCATGTATACTTAATTTTCCAACTCCATGTAGGAATACATTCTTCACATCCATTTGCCCCAGATCCCATTCCAAGTTGATTGCAAGTGAGAGGACAATCCTTTTAGTGCACAGCTTAGCAACTAGAAAAAGGTATTAATGTAGTTCTCCCCATATGTTTGACTAAACCCCTTGCAACCAGCCTTGTCTTGCGCCTTTCTACCTTGTCATTAGCTAGATACTAGATGGTGAAAATACACCTACTTGTCATTGCTTTCTTGCCTTTTGGAGGCTCATCCTCATACCAAGTATAATTGATTATCGTAGCATTTGTTTCATTCCCAGGAGACTCTCTCCACTCTTCATGCTCCATTTCCTCCTCATATGATCTTGGTATATACACCTGATCCAATTCCCAATGAACATGTGTTCTTCTGGATATTTAGCAAGTGATCATACTGCTCCCATTGAATGAGCAACAATTTCAGCATTGAAGTAGACTCTTGTGTTGATCCAATTTGATGGGTCTTTCATGATTGTTGTACTCCTTCTCAAAGGTTGCACCTGATCAGCTTCTTCCTCATCTACTTGAGTTGATTCAGTTAGTTGAACTAATTCACTACTGAACTTCCTTGTTGCACATCTTGATCATGAGCTACTGAACCTTCTTGTTGCATATCATCTTGTTGTTTAGTCTAGTTGCCCCCCTCAAGATCAAAATGAGTAACCTCATTCACACCATTATCAGAGGCTGCACCCATATCTTCAGTAGGTGAAGAGGGGTGGACTGAAGGTGTCCTATTCTCAGTCTTAACCATATCTTTTGGCATGCTGATTCCTAAGCTCTCCATCACCGTTCTTAAGTTCTTTGCCCTATCTGAGGCTGTTCGGGATAGATTCTTTAGCTCATCCCAGCTCTTCTCATCAAAGTAGTCTTTGGATTCCACAAGCTCCACATCTCTAGAGATTAAGACCCTCCTGGTGTATGGTAAGTAACACTTGTACCCCTTTTGGTGAGGGGAATATCCAATAAACATTGCTCTGGTGCTTTTAGCTTCAAGCTTATTCATTTTCTCCCTGAAGATCAAAACAAAGCAAAGACACCCAAACACACGCAAATGTACCTCATGTGGAGATTGATCTTGAAGGATTCGGGTGTGTATATTGTTTATCAAGTAGCAAGTTTTCATCACATCATCTCCCTAGAACCGCTTTGGTACATTTGTATTGAACATCATGCTCCTTGAAACCTCCATAAGATGCCTATTCTCTCTTAGACACACCATTTTGTTGTGGTGTGTATTGTCAGCTGGTTTGATGAATAACCTCATCATTAGCTAGATGTTCTTTGAATGCGTTGCTAATGTATTCCCCTCCATTATTTGATCTAATTTTTTTTATCTTGGCATTGAAGTGATTTAGTAATATAGCTTGAAAGTATATAAATGCTTCTAACATCCTATCCTTTGATTGCAACAAGGTCAGCCATGTATTTTTGGATTTCTCATCTAGGAATGTCACAAATTATTTATGTTGTTCTGTAGATGCTCATGGTGATGTCCTCACATCAGAATGCACTAATCAAAGCAGTTTTCATAGATTGTCACTTATTTAGGAAACACAGATTTCCAATGTTTACCTAAGATACAAGCCTCACAATCATTATTAAATGAAATACTAGGAAACATAATGTTTAAGGCACGAGAATGGGGGTGTTCTAGTATGACATGCCACATTACATCTTTAGGGAAATATAAACAGAATTTGAAGCACAAGATAAATCAGAAGTCAGATTTGTGTCTTCAAACAAGTACAAGTCTCCCTTGGTCACACTTTTGCTAAGAAACCTACTATTTTAAATATCCTAAAAGAATACATCATTAGGTGTGAAGGTAACCTTGCAGTTCAAATCATTTGTTGCTTTCTTAACTGATAACAGATTTGAGGTGAAGGTAGGCATATAGAAAGCTTTTGATTCTTTACTAAGCAGCCTAAGATCACCCATTTCTTTAATTTGCACTCATTCTCATTAGATATCATGGCATTTCCTAGAGAAAGAGTTATGTTACTAATCATATTAAGATCACTTATGATATGGTGAGATACTCCTGAGTCTACTACTAATGGTTTAGTCATTTTACAAGCATTTAATGAGATACACAAAGGGTTCCCAGAGTTCTCTTTGAAAGCTTTGATGAGTGCATCAAGGTCAGACCTCTTGATGGTTTCATCCTGAGTAGTCCTCAAGGTTGAGCAGCTGCTGGACGCCAAAGCTTTCCCTTCACCAGACACATTGGAGTTCATGGATGAGCGCATTGCCACTGGTGTGGAGGGTACAACCATTTCACCAGGAAAGTGTTGTATTGCATCATTGTATGGTGTCTTAAACTTCTGAGGCTTGAGGTGAGGGTGAAGAACATAGCATTTGTCCTTTCCATGCCCCTTCTTCTTGCAATGATCACACACCCAAATCTTCTTATCTTCTGGTTTGTAGAAACACTTGATTTTAATACCTTCAGCTTGACTTGTCATGATGTGTTCACCTTTGCCTCCAAATAACCCTTAGAGAACATTGTTTCTTTTGTATCTGAGAACACCCCTCTTCAAGGGTGGGGAAATTCTCTGACCTCAACATGTGCTTAATAAAATCCTTAAAACCAGAATTGATGGTGAGAAGCAAGGCAAACACTTTATCTTGCTCACGCCTATCCCTCAGCACATTGGGGTGAACTATCATTGGTCTCAGCGTCTCCAACTCAGCCCACAAGGCTCTGAACTTGCAAAATACTGAGTGAAATCCATGTCTTCCTGTTGCAGAGAGTTGATAGCCTTCTTAACTTCAAATAATCTACTCGGATTTGAGATATTACCTTACACCTTCTGAAATGTATCCCACAGCTCCTTGGATGTTTCAGAGTTGGAGTAAGATTTCAGAATTGATGCCTCAAGGCTGTTTTGCCATCTTCAGTCAGTGCCACTTCTTTACAATCCTCTCCTAGGCTGGTTTTCTTTGGACTTTTGTCATCATACACATGTGACCAGAGACCTCTTCCTCCAAGAGCAATCTTGAACAGTCTTGACCACAAGAGACAGTTAACTCCCTTGAGAGTAACTGGAATCACCACCAGTTTTATATTCTACATCAAGAACAGCTCAAGAACAGCTATTTTGCAGTGGATAAAAGAGTGGTTATAAAAGAAATCTGAAAAATCAGAGTGAAACCGAACAGATTTACGGAATTAATGTAAAGGAATGATGAGAATAAGGTTTCAAGAGCTTGTTTGCTCTGACACCATGTTAGAATTAAGAGAGAATTGTGGGAACCAAAATTCACACCGTCAATGTCCGTGAAATAAGGAAAATTAACAAAACCTAAATTTTCCAGAGGTCCATGATTCTCTGTGAGAGCCAACGACAAGTAACCAAATAAACGAAAAAAATATGTAAAGACAATAAAGTGAGTTTAGAAAAATTAGATCTTTATTTCGAATTTTCGTATGAGCGTTCCAGAGACAAAAGCATACATGAAGCTTCTCTGGAAATGGGATAACAAAGGAAATTACATGACACAAACAGCAAAACAAGACTAAGTTTTCTAGTACTACCACCTATGTTGAGGAAAACCCATGTGGCCGCAACTCGCTTAACAATAGACGAAAAAGATGAAACAAGGTTTAAAAGATTTTGGACTAGACCTTATGAAAGGCTGCCTACGTACCCCTTTCAAGGATCAAGTCGGACGTAATTCAATTAAAAGAGTTAAACAAGAGGTTGAACTGCCTGCGCTAGTTCGTCTAGTAATTGAGTACCAGACATAAATACCAAACTTGTTGAGAATAAAGCCCTAAGTTTTCTAAGTGCAAAGAGTTCCAAAAACTCAAAAGTCGTCCTTTGCACCTCTCGCCTTAGAATCCCTTGTATACTTCTCTTAGGTCGGTTTGCCCTTTCCTTTTCTGCCCGCGGGTTGAGTTCATCGCTTCGCGGAAATATTCCACTTTTATTCGATCTTCATGATTATCCCTTGAAACTTCACATTCATCTTCGAACTTGACATTTATCTTCTTTCAAAAATAATATATAGACCGTCATAATATCCTTGGGCTCGATTTCTTCTGAAATCGTAAGTGGGATTTTAGCCGCATTTATACCTTTTCGGACCGTTTTTGACTTAAACGTTTTTACCACTTCTTCAAAAGAACACATTTGGTACGACGTCGGTCTTATAAATAGTACAAATTAATCGTATAGTCAAGGAAATTTTGGTGTTAGGTCAACCGTTGGCGTTTTATACCTTTGAACTTATACGAGAAAACAAGTCTTTGAGGCTTTTATCGTAAATTTCCATGGTAACTCCAATCAAGATGAAACAAGAGACATCATGGTCAAGGTTCAAAGAAGAGACTGTTTGAGACCGATAATGGTGATGCTGACCCAACTCGCCATCAGGCAAGTTGGATGAGCTGATCCAACTCACCTGATGGCAAGTTGGACGAGCTGGTCAAACTCTCGTTCAACTCGCCTTATGGCGAGTTGGATGAAGTCGATCCAACACCCCCAATGGCGAGTTGGAGAAAGATGATCAAACTCGCCATCGGGCGAGTTGGAAGAAGATGATCCAACTCACCATCGGGCGAGTTGGATGAGGGCAGTCCAACTCGTCATCAGGCGAGTTGGTCGAGCTGCTCCATCTCGCCCGATGGAGAGTTGGACTTGGTCCATTCAACTCGCCATCATGCGTGTTGGACGAGTTGGACGCGGCTGGTTCGATCTTTTTGTTGCTCGAGGGTCTTTCCCAACAACTTGTCGTATAATTTTTTTTTGAATTTATATGAAGTTTTAGTTTTAATTTTCGGAAATTATATTTTATTTTTTAGAAAAAAATGTTATGTGGAACTTTTAGGGTTGATTTCGTTGTGACTGTTTTAAACGCAACAGTTAGCCCTCCAGGTCGCTAGAATTTTTGCACTGTTCTTGCGAACAGTTAGGCAGGTCAGGTAAGTTAGGCAGAATTAATGGTTAAAAAGGTATATTGAAAGTGGTTTGGTCACTCTCCCAAGAATGGAATGCGATAAGATTGGGGCTGCGCCTTGTAAAAGCTGCCTACGTACCCTAGTCGGATGGATCAAGCCTTTCGAAGTTCCTCTTAGAGTTAAGATTCTTACAATCTGTTTTCCAATGAGACCTTTACGATTTAGCTATGTGTCGTGTAGAGATTATCAAGCATGTTGCTGCTGATGGAATTTTATATTGGACCTTTATCGGCCTCGAGATAAGCCTTGTTGGCTGTTTGCTCTAGCCAAGTGTGGCCGTATTTATATTTTTAGGACTTACCGCATGTGGCTTCGAATCCCTGCTGCTTAGCCTCTGCTTTGTAATGAATTGCGTTTCACATTTTAAGAGCTTTTTTATAGTCGTGTGAATGTAGAAGGAAGTCTATGGGTTTTCATCTCAGATCTAACTCTTTGTAGATCGTTATATTCGATGTTCGTTTAGATGAGAATGATTGAAAATTTTGATTTTTTTTTGGAATTGCATGAAAGTTTGAATACAAACGAATAGACATATTTTGGGATCTCGTATAATTTCGATGTCATGCCTAAAGATGTTAAAGATCAATGTGCTGGGATTAGGGCAAGACCTAGGCCTAATAACGGTTTAGGGGGTGCAATGACTACTTTGACTTATGTTTCCAGTATCGTTTTTGAGCTGATTCCGTACCGATTTAAAGTCCGCGATGGGTTGTCAGCTTATACGACTTGTCTAGTAGGAATCAAGCATCTCTCCAAAGATAGTTTTTAAGTCGTCTGGAAGTGATAGTCAAAATTTTAGATTTCTTTTATTGTGCTATTATCCTTGTGTCGGATGTATGAGAGCTATTTCGATGAGATGACTTAGTCTGTTTAGGACGTTAAGAGTTTGTTCTGATCAACAACAAACATAATGGTTGATATTACCTTTTTGATTCTTTGCGAATTGTACATGTTTTAGAAGATGTTAGTGTGTATGACCATTTGGTCTTCCAAAAAGGTGTTTTTATCGAGGAAGGTAATTTTTTCGAAAACGGTTCTTCTGGCGTATGCAATGTCTCGCGGTGCTGAAGATTGTTTTTTCTTTCGTATGCCGGGTTTCGTGCTTGAAATGTTCGCGGGCTTGAAGATGTTTCACGGTGTTCCAAGCGTTTAGTCTTAACGCTACGTTGGAGAAACATTTTGGTTTGTCTGCGGATGTTCGCAGTAAAAAATGTTGTTCTTGTTTGGATGTTAAGTAGTTTGATTTATGATAGAGGGATTAGTACCAAGGGTCCGTGTAGGTTTTGTCCCTGGGAAGAAGCATTTTCCTTCACTGTGCTTTGTGAAGAGTTGGCCCTCCGAGATTTATTTCGTGTATTTCTATGAATGATTGGTATTAATCTAGGAGCTTTGTTACAAGTTTTTCCTCACATGCCACATTTTTATGGGTAAAATATTGCGGCCTTAAAGTGAATGTTGGAGTATATAGAACTTGATTGACTTTTCGACAAGTTCAAGTTTTCGGTTAACCGTTTGGTTATCAGGACTGAGTTTTGTTATGAAGACTTTTTCGTATAATTTCTGATTTTGGATTATATCATAATTGTAATAGTCAATTGGCATTTTTAGAAAAATCACGGATTGTTGTTTAGCCGTTTAAGTGATCGGATGGAGCGGTGGTTTCTCAAATGTTTTGGCTTGGCACGAAGGATGTGTTCAGCCGCGTAGCCGAGGACGTTGCTAGTCAAGGATTCGACCATGGCACTTTCGTTTTAAGATTAAGGTCATGTTAGTTTAGAATTGTCCTAAAGGGGATTCTGAGTTCTTGTTCAGACCTGTACTGGAAGGCGTAATTGGACAAGGGCCAAAGAACGTTTGGCAAGATTGATAGGCCAAGTATGCCAGAGTTTTCCGTGTTAAGATGGCCGATGGTTCTAGAAAACGATTTTCTGCTTCGTTTTCTTTAGTCGTATGAAAATTGTTTTGTATTTGTCTAGGAAACTGAAGCCTAAGAGGCTTGATATAGAATCCGTGAGAAGTCACTTGCGGGATGATTTCCTGCTCGAATGTATCCAAGGGAAGTGAAAGTCAGAAGCCAGCGAGCCGCATGGCTAAAGAATTGGATATGTTAGATCGCAGTGTGAAGAGATAAAGTTTAGATTGGTCGTCAAAAGTCGGATCATACAACTTTGTTTTTTTTCTTATACGAAAAACCCTTCTTCGTAAAACTTGTTATGTTTAATATTTGAAAGTTACTTCGTATGACTTGATATAATTTCCTTTTAAGTTTTACAAGAAGGGCTTATCATAGGAGAAAATGGACAGTGCTTCTCGCAAATTACTTGTGATGTTTGCGAGCGAGGATTAGGTTTTCCTCATTTGCGTTTTTGTATTGCGAAATCGTTTTGCATGATACCAATCTTGCTTTCTTGCAGACTGTTTCGTATAAATCATTTAGTTATACGAAAGTGATGGGTGATTGTCTCATTGTATTGAGATGTCAAAGTAGCGATGCTTCTGCAGATTTTTCGAGAAACATTCTCACTTTGATTTCGATCCATTGGTGAAAGTTGCTTGGTGACACTCATGGAGTTTTACAGAAGTTTATTTTGTTACGATCTAGTCGCGCAATGTTTTCGTAGGTTTCTTGGGCGGAACGAATAAGTAATGAGGCGGTAGGTCTAGTTAACGAGTGGGGAGAAAGCGTTTCCTTCGTTGTGCTCACTGCTACCTGTATTCTCAATTTTGCTTTATTGCAACTGTTTTTTATGCTTTTCCATGACTCACTTGGTTCAACGAAAACTGAGAGCAGTGCTTTGATGCTTGAAATTTTCTCGTATATTTTTTGACTTTATACAAAAATCCTTTTATTAAGTCGAAAAGATCTTCAAGACTTTGGCTAATCGTCGAGTTTCAATTTGATATTGGTACCGGGTTCGTAAATGCATGATTGCAACAAGAGATGCTGTATAGTCCTTGAGATTATGTTCGTAACGGTTTGGATACGTTGCTAGCCTTTTGACAAATCTTAGATTCTCAATTGCTTTTGGGACGATTTTGATGAGGTCTTGCATTGCCTAACTGTATTTTTGCCAGTTGCTGTGAGAGTTTGCTTTGTCAAAGTGTTTTCTTGATGCCGAGGCAAAACATTTTTGAAGTATGAGAGTATACGAGTATAGTATAAGCACATACTTCCTCCTTTTCTTACAAAAGAAAACTGATTAATTGTTCTTTCGAAGGGTTGAGTACGTTTTTCCTTTCTAGGACTAAGATGATCGACAATCTGGGTTGATTTAAAGACGACGTTAGAATTATGATTTTCGGTTGTTTTAACGTTGGCGATTTCGAATGGGTTTGTTTTTAAGAAAAAGGTTTAGGAACGAGTTAGTTTTATGATGACGTTCGTGTCTCTAGTTATTTCTTTCTATAGGAAGCGAGATGAGTATGCTTGAATGCGTGACGAACGTTTCGTGGTTTTACGAGAAATTAGATCGTTTTGCAAGTTATGCTCGGACAGTTAAGGAACAATGCATAATGGTGCTAAAGTATGGTTAGTCAATAATTAAGTTGTTGATCATAATCCCCTTCTTGATTCTATTAAAACTATTTGAAATCTTTTAATAAATAAAATTTCAAAATAAATAAAAGCATCAGCGACCTCCCCTAGACTTGAATTACACTATCCCTAGTGATATATCATTGGGTTTGGTTAGTAAAACTAAAGCATAAGTAAAACGTTTAGAGAAAGTCGAGGTTACTAAACTCCGTAAAGAGCATCGACCGAAAGCGAATGGTGGGTGTCGACCGATGTTAAACCATCCAAGCCGTCGACCGATGGTGATATTTTGGCGTCGACTGATGGTGATCTCGAAATCTTCTACTCTTCCTTTGAAAACCTAATATAATTAGATAAAAACCATAATTAATAACTAGATAATTCAAAACTAAATTAAAACTTACTAAACAGTGGGTTGCTTCCCACTTAGTGCTTGGTTATAGTCTTAAACTCGACGTTGTGAACTCTGGACTAGGAAGGTGTTTCATAAAACCAATGTTGAAAGCATGTATCCAAATATTCGCTGCGTGTCTCGAACTATGCACATATAAAACTTCTTACAGCCACATCCGCTCTGTCCTGCTGATTTTCCATCTTCAAGTTTTTGAATGCATCTTGTCAGAATGTTGAGTCTAGCATATGTGGGCTCTAAAATGTCATCCAAAATCTGGTTGATACTTTCCCTTGTTACGTCCTGAGAAAAGTTGACTCCATTGAGCTTGTCTTGTAATAAGTCCTCTATTACCAGTATGACATGCGTGTTTTTATTGCTCTAGTAGTGTATAAATATTCTACACAATAAATTATCAAATTAATCCTAGTCTTAACACACAAATAGTACTCTTGCCAAAAGAGGTCAGGTGTAGTACTTAGGGATCGAATCCATAGAGAGAAATGTCACACAATAGATTTCGTATTTCTAAAGATTAAGCTAGTTGGCAAACAATCAGTTAAGGAAATACTTCTTATCAAGAAGTAGAGATACAATATGGAAATATGATGATAATGCAAATATGGAAATAATGAAAATATGGAAATATTCTAATAAACTAAATAGATGCAAATGTAAATATGCTAGATCTAGGGTTTCAAGTCTAATGGATTATAGGGAATAGGAAGCGCGGAAATGTAAATATTCTAGAACTCAAATATTAATTATTCTGACCCTT
Source organism: Moricandia arvensis (assembly GCA_905132765.1). Classification (NCBI taxonomy): domain Eukaryota; kingdom Viridiplantae; phylum Streptophyta; class Magnoliopsida; order Brassicales; family Brassicaceae; genus Moricandia; species Moricandia arvensis. The sequence continues at coordinate 77,380 of CAJHQP010000728.1, read as the reverse complement.
TTAACTCCAACTCTCGTATGCGAGCAAAAAGAAAGACCATCAATCGATGGCTAAGGCCTGATGTCAATCGACGGTGAAATCAGAAGGAAGTGTGAACAAAATTTGACAAGTCCACCAAAATTATTAGACCAGCTCTCGCATGCGCCTAACATCCTAGTTCAGTCGAGTCTATTCTGGCACAAAACCTACTCTCGTAGTCGTCCATATCCTACTTTCGAGATCCTAGTTAGTTACTCTAGAAAGCAATCGTTAAGCACAACTCAATTGATGTATATTACCTTAACCTAGCAATCCTACTTTTGGGCTAATCTATGATTGCTATCATTCAACCCTAAATCTAGTTGATAACTACTCATACTTTACCATGCACTTGCACACTCTGCTGATCTCAATAAATAAGTATCAATATAAAAACCCTAGAACTTAGGTCAAAACTCGTCCAAGGTATTCTCGTCATTTGTCTCTAATCTTGGGCTTTTAAATCGGCTGTCTGCGATTTGGATGTCGATCGATGGCAAGTACGCAACGTCAATCGACCTTGGTCTTTCAACATCGGTCGACTCCAAGGGTGTAGTCGAACGATGACAGTCTTGTACTTTGACTCCTCAAATAGTCAACGACGGATTATTCTCCTCTAAATGCTCCAAAGCTCTAAGTATGTCCATATATATGTCCAAAATGTTCTTGGGCCTGTAAATACTCCAAAACCTATCCTAGGCACAAATAATAGACCCTAAATAAAGCATATAACATGGCCTAAAACTGGTAATAAATAGGCTATATCAACTCTCCCAGACTTAACCTTTTGCTTGTCCTCAAGCAAACTAAGCTTGTGAAAGAGGTTTTGAAAAGCAAAGACTCACATAATGTCTAAGTATAACTGTCACCTTACTTCGTTGCAACCACATCCTATCAAGTCAATCACAGAGAAACTTTATATACATTATCCTAGTATATCAACCAAATCCAGTCTACCAACAACTTAGCAAATACTAGTCTGACTCACCCCTCTACTGATTTTTTTTTTGCATAAAATAAAAGTGTAGGCTTTACCTTGGGAGTATCGATCAAAGCACACATGGACTCTTACCTCTGCTAGTCTCTGAACAACTAGGCACAAAGTCTTCTCTGATTCCTTTCTTCCCCCTTTTCTCTCTGAATCTTTTTTAGATCTCAAACTTAATGGATAGTGAAGCTGATATAGTCCATCTTGCCATCTCATTTTCGATCTTCTTCTTCTTTTTCTTTACTTTTCTTTTTTCTTTTTTTTTCTTTTGCTTTTTTGGAAAAAATTGTAGGCGAATAGTGGGATCATCGGTAATGTACCTACCCCTCGCTTCCAAAAATGTGTGATCGATCCTCCAAATCAGAATAATGGGGTCATAGGTAATGTACCTACCCCTTTGCCTCTCGGGAAGTCATCTCAATCTTTTAAGCTATTAGGTAGATGCTGAAGAGAAAAAGAGAAGGGAACCAAAAGTGAAATGACTTGTACCTATAGACTTACAAAAGAAATCCAATCCAGTGTATACGAAGCCACCAAAGCAAGCAAATAATGTCAGGATTAGTGTTGGAAATCAGTTTCGGTTCCTTCAAACTTTCTAACCAAGTATGATATAGTGGCAGGATGATCCACTTTGGTATCTCTAGTAATCTCTGCAAACAACCTTCTAAAAATGGTGCTAAAGTATGGTTAGTCAATAATAAATCTTGATCATAGTCCTCTTCTTGACTCAATAATTTTTTTTTGAAAAACATATATATATATATATATATATATATATAGTAAATAAAAGCTCAAAACAAATCAAATATCATTAGCGAACCTCCCACAGACTTAAATTACATTGTCCCCAGTGTAATCCGCCATGAATTGGTTAGGAAAAAATAAATCATAAGTAAATAGTTTAAGTATAAAACTCGATACCAGACTCTGTAGAAGACTATCGATCGATGATAGGCATGTGTGGTCAATCGATGGTCGCGATCCAATGTCGACTAATTGTGCCTCTATGGTGTTGATCGACGGTGGACTCAAACAGTCTATAAAACAAAGTAAAACTCGAACTAAATAGTAGTATAAGTAAAAATGAAATAAAGACTTACTAAACAGTGGGTTGCCTCCCTCTCTGGGCCTTGTTATAGTCTTAAGCTCGACGCTGTGAAATTTCTGACTAGTATGGATGTGGATCAACACTTGGAAAACAAGTGTCTACATCTTCTTTTCTCTTCTGAAACCATATACCAATAAAGCTCCTAATTGCCTCATCTCCTCTGGTTTTTTCATTTCTTATAACCGCTCTAGCAAACTCCATTGAATGCATTCTCCCTTGTAGTTTCTCAGTACTGCGTTGTAGCATTGTAAGTCTAGCAGATGTAGTCTTTGATAAATCCTCTAATTGCTAAGAAATATCTTCCTTCATCAGGCTCTGAAAAAATCAATCTCATCGAACCTATCTTCCAATAGTATTTATGTTGTTGTCTTATGTCTGTTGTCTTCAGTGTCGATCGATGGCCTGATGTTGCCGTCGATCGATGCTAGTTCGTCTGCCCCAATCTCATGTTGTCTCTATGGAATATCCAAATCTTGCTTCATCTCATTAATGCGTGCAGTCAAACCAGTGAGGCAGTTGTCTATAGGATAATAGACATCATAGGTCATCTAACTCATCGGCCCGATGTCCTTTTTTCAAGTCGAGTCTCTTTTTGATGGCGTCGATGATGATTTTATTCGTTGCTTCAGCTTGTCCATTGCCTTGCGGGTATCTTGGGGTAGAGGTGTTCAGGCGAATTCCCCACTAATCACATAAGCCGCGGAAAATATGTGATATGAACTGCGACCCGTTATAGGTTATTATCTCGTAGGGAAGACCGTGACGGAAAATGCAGAACTTCCAGACAAAGTTCTGATCTTGGTTCTCGGTTATCTGGGCAAACGAATCTTCTTCTACCCATTTCATGAATTAATGGGTCATTACGAGCAAGAAGCAACGCTGTCTTGAGCTCGATAGTGGTCCAACTACGTCTAGTGAGTAAGGTTCCGCGGTTGTTCGTAAGAGTTCAGTCGGACTATGTATATTAGGTGTGTGTCGTTGACACTTGTCACATTTTCGAGTGTACATATCTCAATCTTTGACCATAGTTGACCAATAATAACCAAGACTTTTAGATTTGAGGACCAATGCTCGCCCTTCGGAGTGGTTACCGGCTTCTCCATCATGGATTTCGGCCATTACTAGGTTTATCGATTTGCTTCTCGCTCAGTTGCTTCTCGCTCGGTTGCACCCCGGGAGAATGGACTATTTGTTCCTCTGAATGCTAGGAGTGTTTGGGCCTTGGCCTTTTCTTGCCACTCTTCCGTTTAGATTTTGAGTTTTTGTGGATCAAACCATCTCGGATTCCGCTTATTCCGCGATCAGAGTTCCAGAATCGAGGTTAGTCTCGGTCCCCAATGTATCTTGGGCTCGCAAATCCAGTGCGTCAAGCACCGTCAGAGAATTGGCATCCCGGAGATTGACCCCTTCGAGATCACTCTTGAATAGCGAACTTAAGTTTGGGATATCCTTCATTGACAAACCTCCTTTCTTCTTCCTCTTGTTTTGATTGGTCGGCTGGATGGGAACGATTATAAGTATTCGCCCGCGAGTCGGCTGGCACGGAATTTTGGATATCCAGGTTCCTTCAATCAACAATTCAACCACGGTCAGATGAAATCTACAAGCGAATTTCTCTAAAGGGAAAAATAAAACAAGCACCACTAGAAATTCACTCCTGATTCCTCCAAATCCGTCTACAAAAAATACGCAACCACTTCTCTTGGCTGAGATCTGTGATCTTCAACGCGTTTGGGAAGAAGTCCTCGGGATAAGCTATTGTATTATGATGAGTTACTGCAAAACAAAAACAAGAAGAGATACGACAAGTTAGCCAGCTAAGCGACTAACTATTTGCTCGGTGGAATCAATCTAACCAAGCCAAGGCTCCATCGAACACGATATATATCGTTCAGTGGTTCTTCAAAAGCTTCCTTATCACATTTCACGTACAAATATGAACGCTCCCAATGCGGAGTCTTGTTCATATGGCCTGTCAGAATGTTCAAACCAGGTCTCATTCGCTGCGAGAACACATTGTCGGGTTGGGCGCTCTTCATCGTCATTTCCTCAAAGACCCTCACGCTCATCGACACGTCGATCTCGGCGGCCATCACCAAGTACCCAAGTACCCACAATCATATGGGTGCTCGCTACTCCCCGACGAAAGCATTACGTAACAAGCCTCGAGATCGGGAACCACAACTTCACGTCCTTCTGGAAGAAGGACTTGTACACAAAGTGGTAACCAAGAGGCGGAGTCCATGGGCGCTGATTGTCTCTCCGGATGATGAACGTGACTCCTGCACCATCGCTAGATCGAAGAACAATCTGAACGCTGCCGACAGTGGACCAAGTACCTCGTACGTCTCCCCAATTCTACCCTTCAACCACTAACGGGTGAACCAGACTTGGATCTAAAGCGGGCAAGCGCTCAAAGGTACCAAGCTCATGGTACTTGATCGGTTGCAGCTCCTCGTCATCCGTAAAATTTAAAGACTCATCGCTTACTATCACATGTAAGCCCGGGTTAGGCCCCCTCCCGGGCGCGCCTGCTGCGGGACTCTCTTCATTGACCATAGTTTGATTATCGATATCGCCTCTTAGCAACCTCTCTGAATCAGTGACCAACAAAACGTTGAGATAAGTTGAGACCTTCCATGTCCCTTACCACGTCCGAGTGGGCCATCGAGGGATCGTCGATAGGAGACAAAACCATCGCCTTCCCTTTTTCGGCCTCGAACAACTTATGCTTGGATCCGGTCCTTATCGCCAAGACTAATCAACTACGTAGAGAGAGAAAGCAGAGATAAAGAGATAAAGAAGATACCTGAGGTCGCGGAGAGAAAATGAGAAGAAAGAGCCGAGCCTCCTATTTATAGAAAAAAGGACGGAACCCTAGGGCTCAGTAATGATTACCCTAAATGGTCCTACTGGGCTTAGGGGCGCTGATCCCACTTCCTGAGTTAAACCGGTCATCGCTTCAACTCAAACCTTAACCGGCTGAACTGAGTCGCACTAACCCATTCCCGATCAAGACGAGTAAAGGTCGGTCTAGACTAGTTGGCCTAAGGGCATGGCTAAAAATTTGGGCGACCCGAGCAAAAAATTTGCTCGCTCCAGCCTTTTGCCCTCCAAAACACAGTAAAAGAATTCTTCTGAAATTTAGGCGAATCTTTATCGAACGAACTTGGGGGGGGGGGGTAAATGTTGGAGATGGGTTGCATCCCTCCACATGGCCCATTGAACAAAAGACCGGCCCAATAAAGTACAGGCGTTCAAACGAGGAGATAACATTGGCCCGGCGTGGAGCCGGCATCAAACAAACGGTCTTGTCATACCGTAGGACCCATCGAGTAAACCAAGCTCGGCGCAACGAGCTAATGTAGCCAAACTCGGTCTAGGCCGAGTTGGTCGACCGCGCGGCCTACGAAGAGAGGTTGGCCCGTTAAATCGAAAGTTGAATTATGGCGAACGAACAAGATGAGCAGACTATAAAACGAGATTAGAAAATCTTGAAGAGGCAGGACAAAAAGAGCAGGACTTACAGTATCTGTATTAGGCCGAACACTTTCACTTGATTATTGATTTTGTTGAAACCATGATTTTCAAGTTGTAATAACGCCTTAAAATTAAATCCACAAACCGAGCTCGATCTAACTCTCTAACCTATCAATCTAGCTCAGATTTAACACTCAGGGACTCCATTGGCTTTGATAGCATAAACTAGATCCTCAAATCGTTCCAGATGATCCATAGGGTGCTCGTGTCGCATACCATGGTAGGCTGTTTGAGCAACAAGTTTGAAGAAGGACAGTTTGATCTCAAAATCATTCCTTTGGAAAGTTGGAGGACGAATGGTGGATCTATTAGCGTAGAACTAATTAGGACGATTGTAGTCCGCCACTGTTTGTTGAGAAGCTTAGGCGGTAGCTTCAAGTTGAGCCATTGCACCGTCTGCTTATGATTCAGGGATCACAACTCCTTATTCATCAACCTTCTGACCTGTTGCATTACGCAGATGACCTTCAGGTCATATATGTCCCCTCTCTCATCTCGGACATCAACTAGGGTCGCAACCATCTTCCTGGAGTTACCGTCGATCGATGTCGAATAGGTGATGTCGATCGATATTGAAGTGCAAGTGTCAGTCGCCTGTCTAGTGGTGTCGTCGATCGATGCTAGTCGCGTCTGCTTGCAGTTTGAGCGTTCGATTAAAACTTGGTCTGAGAAGAGTAATTCCTTGTTACTTTGGCATTTGGTACTGCTAGGCATGCACCTGAAAAACAAGAAAAAGAAATTATCAGTAGCTTGCAGTAAGAGAAAAAAACTAGACTAAGCTCTAGAAAATAAACCTAATGGCGATTCTTGCTCCCCGGCAACAGCGGCAAATTTGACAGTGTGCTGGTTAAGGTATAAAATTAAGCAGGAAATCTATCAAATTAAACTTATAAACTACTCTTACAAGAGAGGTCAAATTGTAGTACTTAGGGATCGAATCCACAGAGAGTGAAGGCACACAATAGATTTTTGAGTCCTGAAGGTTAAGCTAGGTAAGCTATAAATTGGGGGTTTTGTAGTGAGGGTTTATTCCAAAAAGAAAATTTGCTAAATAGTTAATGTGCTGATCACCCACGAAGTGATTCATAATCTAAAGAACTCAAAAGCGGAAACGCAGTGCTCGATGGCAGTCAACGCGGACATGAGTAAGGCTTATAATAGGCTTGAGTGCAACTCTATTGAGCTAGTGACGCAAAGGCTGTGATTTTATCCGAGATGGATAACGTTGATCATGCATTGTATTTCAACGGTGATATACTCCTAAATCATTAACGGCTTTCCTAGAGGAAGAGTTCAACCGAGCAGTGAGATCCGTCGAAGAGACCCACTCTCTCCATACATTTTCATATTTTGTAGCGAGGTGCTCTCGGGATTATGTAACCGTCTACAAAAAGGAGGGCTCTCTTCAAGGTATATAAGTAGGCAAAAGAAGTCCACACATCAACCATCTTTCATTCGCGAATGACACTATGTTTTTCTTCAAGGCAGATAAGGATAGCCGGCTAACACTATATCATGAAGAGATAGGAGGAGCCCTCAGGACAGTGTATCAATGTAGATAAGTCGGCCATAACTTTCTCCAAGAAAGCTCCGGCTTCCTTAAAACAGGTGGTGAAAAATGATTTGAAAATCTCTAAGGAGGGAGGAGTTGGAAAATACTTAGGCTTACCGGAACACTTTTGAATAAAGAAGAAAGACTTGATTGCCTCAATAGTAGACAATATAAAACTGAAAACTAGAGGATTGTCGTCGAAGTTTTTATCATTGGCCGGAAAGATGGTTATGCTGAAAAGTGTACTATCAGAAACACCTGGTTATGGTATCAGCTTTTTGAAACTTCCACTTTCACTCTGTAAACGCATCCAATCAGCGGTCACGCGTTTCTGGTGGGATGACCAGTCGGGAAAGAAGAAAATCGCACGGATAGCTTGGCCTAAGCTAACATGGCCAAAGAAGAGAGGTGGTTTGGTTTTTAGAGATTACCAAAAGCTCAATGATTCCCATTTAGCTAAACTAAGTTGGTGAATCATTAATAATAGAAATAGATTGTTAGGAAGAACACTCCTCGGCAAGTGTTGCTCCATTGGAGATTTGTTACGATGTAAAGAAATAACAAGCAGCTCCCATGGTTGGAATAGCTTTCCAGTGGTAATGGACCTCCTTAAGGACAATGTCGAATGGATGGTGGGAGATGGGCAGACGATCAGTGTGTGGCACGATCCATGGGTGAACCTTGTTGAGCAAGAAAGATTGCTAGGCCCTGCAACTGAGACCAGTAACAACTTTAAAGTGGTTAATATGTTTATATCTAATACAACGGAGTGGGACTCTGAGAAGATCTGATTGATATACTGTAGGAGGTGAAACTCTTTGTCTTTCAGGGCCCACTAAATAGCAGCATCAACCCATTCAGGGCGGCCCAACAACCAATTGTGCTTCAATCCAGCCCAAGGATGACCAGGAGCAGCCCGACAATACCACCACAATGGGCCGACCAAAGGCTCATTAGCAAAAGGCCTCCCGAAGTATGTTGACCTAAACCCTCAAGAGATGAAGACACTATAAAGGGAGGCGAGGAGACAACGAGAGGAGGTGGAATAAAAAAGCAGAGCGGCCAGTTAGGGTTTATATACTTTCATCTTTTGTCCGACTTGTACTAGACGGTTGAGCTCGCCGAGCTGAGCCGCACCACACCTCTTGTTTCCTCATTTATATATCAAACTCTCTGAACAACGGACTGATTTCTGAATCCACAAATAGTAAAACGCCTTTGAAATAACCAACCGACGAGTCTTGTCACCCTATTTACTGATACACGACCGAACTCAGTTCAAACAGTTGGCGCCCACCGTGGGACATAACAAAGTAGCGTCAACGCAGGATATGAGTCCGAGTAACGATTCAACCTCCAGCGAGGAGGGAGATACAGTGGCCCCAACTCCAACCACCGCTGTACCGCTCGCCACGACCTTCGTCGATTCCGTCATGGAACGCTTTGCGCGTCAAGATGAAGCCCAGAAGGCAACCGCCGAGCAACTCGCCGCCATAGCAGCTATGCTAGCACCGCTCGCCGATACGAGCGTCGCCGACCGACCTTTCCGACGACAGCTGTTCAACACTGATCTGTCATCGGTATTTCTCAAGAATTACATAATCTTCACTCGCGAGGAAGCCACGGCTTCGGATCTTTGGAACCTATCTCAGTCGCAAGGACAGAGCCTACGCAGTTTCATGGAGAAATTTAAAGCCATCGTCTCAAAAGTCAAAGTCCCTGATAGTATCGCCGTCGACGCCCTTATGAACACCCTTTACGTGCATTCGAAGTTTCGGGATGACCTGTACCACCACCCGACCAAATCCCTCTCGGACGCTATTGCTCGGTCTAATAACTTCATCCGTATGGAAGAAGATACCAAGGATATCATTAGCAAGCAGAATGCAACAAAGCAAATATCGACTAACGCCAAGAGCAGCGACTCTCGCCAGGAACCTCGACAGCACATCCAGGCCGACAAAGCGAACCCAAAGAAAAACTTCGTTTACATGGTTAACAAAGACGATCTGCCAGGCTCCACCGTCGTGGTTCGAGGGAAGGTCTGGAATCATTGGGACAGGACAGACGACGAACAAAAAACTCCGGGTATATCCGAGGCATCGGGATCGAATCCTGCAGAACCGGGAAAATACTGCTCCTATCACAAAAGCAAGAAGCACGACACTAAGGAGTGCAAAATCCTGTATGAACACTTCCTCTCGTCTCTTGCCAACGGCAAGCTGGATATCAAACCTCCGCAGGCGAAACCAAAGAGCAACAGCTGGAGAAAAACCAAAGATAAGAAAGCTCAAAAACCCCTATACAAGACGCCCCGAGTCGAGCAAACGATGAACACCGGCCAGCCTACCCCTAAAACACGAGAGAAAGGAGACTCTTCCGCCGACAACGAGCAGCCGAGGAACCGACGAAGAGTCAAAGTCATCCTTGCGCATTCGAACACACGACCAAACGAAGAATCTCCTCGAGAAGACCTGCGAGCGCGCCTCAACAAGCGGTTTGCTGAGAAAGACAATCCACCGCTCGACGACCTACGACACCAATTGAAGCGAAAAACATCGTAACAGATGCAGCAATATCTCTCGTCAGAGCAAGAGCTCAGCTCGGAACCCCGACATTCGGGCAGATCAAAGATGACAACGACTCGAGCACATGCCCTTCTCCGCCTGATGGAGCCGACCTGAGGGATCATCTGAACTCGAAAATCGGCGACCTCCGTCTCCAACTCAGCAAACCTACAGTCTCGGATCTGCGACAACAGCTCGAAACGAGCAAAGCAAATCAAAAGAAGGAACCTGCAAGCGCACCTTCAGCCTACGACCTGCGCTCGCACATCCAAACCAAGCGGGAAAACGTCATAATGGTAGGGTCACCCCTGTGCGGAGATTCGGTTCGATCCATTAAAGCCCATCAGCGTTGTGCAAGGACCTCGAAGAAATGGCCGTCCAAACCCGATAACGATCCACTGATCACGTTTTCGGCGGACGACGCCTTCAGAGTACACTTGCCGCACAATGACCCGTTGCTGATTGAGCTAGGCATCGGAGACTGCGAAGTAACCAAGGTATTGGTCGATACTGGGAGCTCGGTCGACCTTATTTTCCATAAAACCTTAGAGAAGATGGGAGCCGACCTACGCCTCATGAAAACATCTAGCCACTCCCTGACCGGATTCAACGGAGTGTCAGAAGAAATGATCGGAACGATTCGATTGCCCGTTTATGCTAGCGGGGTTACTCGCATGGTCAAGTTCTCCGTCGTAGCGACTGAAGCCCCCTATCACGTTATACTCGGCACGCCATGGCTCCATTCAATGAAGGCAGTGTCCTCTACGTACCATCAATGCGTCAAATTCCCTGGCAACGATGGTCTTATCAAAACAATACGAGGCGACCAGCAGGCAGCACGGGATCTTTTGGTGGCCAATGTCAAACCTCAGCAGACGGCGCCTCGCATCAACTCAGTCGCCAAGCCCATTCATAAGGTATACCCTCAGAAAGACGAAGTCCTTGAAGTGCCAATCGACAATGACGATCCGAGCAAAATCGTGCGAGTAGGAGCCTTCATCCCAGAGGAGATGCAGCAAACGATCATCGACTTCCTCAAAGATAATGCATCCACCTTTACCTGGACCACCTCGGACATGAAGGGCATCAACCCGAGAATCGCCTCGCACGAACTCAATGTCAACCCTACGTTCAAACCGATTCGACAAAAACAGCGAAAGCTCGGCCCGGAACGATCAAAGGCTGTCAATGAAGAAGTCGAGCGACTACTCGCAGTAGGATCCATCACCGAAGTGCAGTATCCGTAGTGGCTAGCAAACCCGGTGGTCGTAAGGAAAAAGAATGGCAAATGGAGAGTTTGCATCGATTTCACGGACCTGAACAAGGCATGTCCGAAAGATAGCTTCCGTCTTCCGCACATCGATCGTTTGGTCAAATCGACTGCTGGAAACGAACTCCTCACCTTCATGGACGCGTTCTCCGGGTACAACCAGATACTGATGCATCCAGACGATCGAGAAAAGACCGCATTCATTACCGACAAGGGGACGTACTGTTACAAAGTCATGCCTTTCGGCCTGAAAAATACTGGAGCAACGTACCAACGACTGGTAAAGAGGATGTTCGCCGACAAACTCGGCAAAACAATGGAAGTATACATAGACGACATGCTGGTCAAATCCTTGCATTCTGCCGACCACCCGGCCCATTTGCGCGAGTGTTTCAAAACCCTGAATGAATACGGAATGAAACTGAACCCCGCAAAGTGCATCTTCGGTGTCATCTCCGGCGAATTTCTCGGATACATAGTCACACAACGAGGGATCGAGGCAAATCCTAAACAGATATTTGCAATCCTTGACCTCCCTAGCCCAAAAAGTAACAAAGAGGTCCAGCGATTGACAAGTCGCATAGACACTCTCAACTGTTTCATCTCGTGATCCACCGACAAATGCCTTCCATTCTATGAGCTCCTGTGCGGGAACAAACGATTCGTCTGGGACCTTACTACTCCACCGATCTTAACCAAACCTGAAGCTGGCGATACACTCTACCTCTACGTCGATGTCTCATCCACTGCAGTGAGCAGCGTTCTTGTTAAGGATGATCGAGGCGAGCAAAAACCCATATTCTACACCAGCAAACGCACGACAGATCCCAAGACACGCTACCCAACGCTAGAGAAAATGGCTTTGGCGGTCGTAACCACGGCAAGAAAACTCAGACCCTACTTTCAGTCGCACACAATCGAGGTGCTGACCAACCAGCCTCTCCGTACAGTCATGCAAAATACCAATCAATCGGGACGCTTATCCAAATGGGCGATCGAGCTCAGCGAACACGACATCGTCTTCCGCAATCGCACGGCGCTTAAATCGCAGGTTTTGGCCGATTTCATGGTCGAGCTACCGCCAGAACTCGCGCAAGATTTAGTCCTGCCCAGCAGTAATTGGATTCTCCACGTCGATGGCTCGTCAACGAACACAGGGTCTGGAGCAGGAGTGCAACTGCAATCCCCAACCGGCGAATTAATCAGACAATCGTTCCGGTTAGGTTTCACCGCCTCTAATAACGAAGCCGAGTACGAGTCACTTATCGCGGGATTGCGATTGGCCAAGGCAGTCAATGCGAAACGATTAAGCGCGTACTGTGACTCTCAGCTCGTTACAAGCCAATTCAGCGGTGACTATGACACCCACAATGAACGAATGGACGCATACTTGAAAATAGTTCGTGATCTCATCAGGGAATTCAAGTTCTTCGAACTCACGAAAGTCCCCCGCGGCAAAAACATATGCGCTGATGCTCTCGCAGCCCTAGGAAGCAGACTCCGCGACCAAGTCCAAAGAACAATCCCCATACACCAAATCGATAGGCCGACCATCGATTCGTTCACCGAAAAGCCGCTACCCGACGAGCCGACCGTCCTCACCATAATGCCCGAGGGTCATTCCAACGGGCATTCCGGTTAGACAGCACTTGATTGGAGGACCGAACCCATCGACTTTCTCGAGCATGGGAAACTCCCAGCAGAGAAATGGAAAGCTCGACGGCTGAAAGCGCGTAGCTCAAACTACGTGGTTACTAACGGCGCACTTCACCGATGGACGGCGAATAAAGTCCTCCTCCGATGCATACAAGGCGAAGAAACTTACCTCGTCATGGCCAAGACGCATGAAGGAGCCAGAGGAAATCATTCCAGCGGGCGAGCCCTGGCACTAAAAGTTAAAAATTTAGGCTTTTACTGGCCAACAATGATCGCCGATTGAGAGACATTCGCTCGGCAATGCGATAAGTGCCAAAGACACGCCTCGACGATCCACTGCCCAACCGAGACACTGCGAACAATGGCCGCTCCCTACCCATTTATGCTATGGGCAATGGATATCATCGGGCCACTGCCCCAGTCTCGACAAAAGCGCTACATCCTTGTACTAACCGACTACTTTACGAAGTGGATAGAAGCCGAGTAGTACGCAACGATCACCGAAAGAGAGGTCCAGAAGTTTGTATGGAAGAACATCATTTTCCGCCACGGTCTCCCTTACAAGATCGTCACTGACAACGGCTCCCAGTTTGTCTTGCAAACGTTCAGCGAGTTCTGCGATAAATGGAGAATCCGGCTGAACATGTCCACCCCTCGCTATCCGCAGAGCAACGGCCAAGCCGAGTCATCAAACAAAACGATCATCGATGGAATAAAGAAGAGACTTGACTTGAAGAAGAATTTGTGGGCCCACGAGTTAGACGGAGTCCTTTGGTCGCACAGCAACACCCCGAAGAGCTACCAAGGTAACACTGTTTTCCCTCGCATACGGAATCGAGGCCATGGCCCCGACCGAAGTAAACGTCACCAGTCTGCGACGCTCCAGGATGCCGGAGCATGTCGAACTAAACAGCGAGATGCTCTTTGACGCCCTAGACGCCATCGAGGAACGACGCGACCAAGCCTTACTCCGCATCCACAACTATCAAAACCAGATCGAGAACTACTACAACAAAAAGGTTCGTTCCAGACCACTCGAGCTGGGGGACTTAGTGCTGCGCAAAGTCTTCGACAATATGAAGGAAACGAACGCGGGAAAGCTGGGGGCCAACTGGGAAGGCCCGTACAAAATCGTCAAGGTCGTTAAACCTGGCTTCTACCACCTAGAGACTTCAACCGGCGAGCAAGTCTCGCGCGCCTGGAACTCAATGCACTTAAGGCGTTATTACGCCTCATGAGCGTTTGCTCGCCACAAAAAAAAGGGGGCTAATGATCGCCGATCACTTTAGCCCGCCGAGCAAGCGTCCTTAACAAAGTCGCTCTGCTCGGCACAACGAACTACGAATGGCTTGATCCTCCTTCGAGGTACGTAGGCAACCTTAACCGGCCCATCTGTAACCCCTTAAAAAAATGGCTAATGATCGCAGATCACTTTAGCCCGCCGAGCAAGCGTCCTTAACAAAGTCGCTTCACTCATAACAACGAACTACGAACGGCTTGATCCTCCCTCGAGGTACGTAGGCAACCTTAACCGGTCCAGCTGTAACCCAAAAAAAAATCCCTATCGCAATCCCCGCATCCGGATACTCAGGATATATCAAAGGGAATCCTGGATTGCCCATCGGTGCTTGCACATGATCAACGAGGACTGTCCTGATCAGACATACTCGACGCACCAAACCAGCCGCGATCATCTTCGGCTGGCCAGAAAACTAAAATAACACGACAAAATTTTTGATTTAGCGATAATTTCTGGAATAGGGATCGGCCGACCTAAGACCCACGAAATTACTTCGTGACAGCTCAAAAACCTTTGTCGGCCTTAACTAAAAATTCGCATACCTGCCCGATGGGTCGCGGTCGTATATAACCGACCAACACCGCGAAAATAAAGTAAGGTGCCGACCTCGGGTAATAATACTACTATCCCGAGAAATCGGCTCAAACAAAAATAATAACAATAAAGACAGACGGGAATTACTTCAGAGGAAACTCCGATAAATCCGATATATTAAAGTTCCAGGGCAAGCATTCCCTTGGGAATACAGAAAAGGGTTTACAAAAGCCTAACAAGGCAAAACTCAATATTGAAAACAACCTCACAAACGAGGCGAACCAAAACAAAAATCTACTACAGACTACTTAGGAGTTACGGCACCGCCTTCGTCACGGGCGTCGGCCTCCTCGGTTCGAGACACGTTTGTTGATGAAGCTTGACCATTCACGTCCTGGCGACTCGTGCTCAACTCCTCCCGAACAATCTTGTTGGGCCTCGCCTTGTCGCTTTCAAGATGCTTCCCCTCACTCGAGCTACTAAGTCCCAACTATCCAAGCTCTCCGGATGAGTCAGGGGCATGCATAGCACGATTGGAGCGGGCAGGGGAGCGAAGCCAAGCAGCAACCTCCGGACCAAGCTGGTTCAAGTTCGATCCATTAGGGTCAAGATTGGCATTAGGGGCCCTATCATATCCGGCGCGGATGAATGAAAGAACCGTTTCGTCGACATATCTCGAGCTCAGCACGAGTGGAGACAGAACATACACGCCCTGATCAGGCGATCCAGGGTACAGCCTCTCGGCCTCAGCCTGATGGGCTTTTTCCTCCTCCAAGAAAGCGTCGATCTTCTCTTGCCAAATAGTCTCGCCTTCGTCCTTCAACAATTCCAGGCACTTCCGTGTTCCAAAGGCTTGGCTCCAGAGACATCGAGCTTTGTCGTACGCCTCCAGCCTTGCTTCACGAGCTTTGATCCGAGCAAAGCAAGCATTCGCTTTATTAGCCATCTCGGCTTGTACCTTCGCTCTCTCCCGAGTAACTTCGACAATCCAGGACCCCTTCAGATGAAAAGCTTCGTCTTCTTTCTCTTTGGCGAGCTTAGAGACCTTTAACTCGAGCTCCTCCCACTCCCTCAGAAGTCTATCTGCCTCAGCCTTCGCGGCCCCCAGCTCGACGGAAGCATCTTCCAATTCTCTCGCTTGAGCTTCGGCCTGGCTCACCGCCTCAGCTTTGGCAGTTTCAGCATCCTCGAGCAAAGCCTCGAGTGCGGCCGAGCGTTTTATTTTGGCGCAAACATTCTCCTGAGCTTCTCCAAAACTGGTGTATGTCATCCTGAGCTCCGCGTCGTACTTCTCGACTAAAGAGTTCACGCCATTGTCAGACTAGAAACAAGTAAAAGGTTCGCGACTTAGACCACAGAAAACGAGAAACGTATACAAAGGATAGAACTTAAAACTTCTATAAGGCGAGCAACGTCCAGGTAAGCATCGCGAAAGAACAGCTGATCAAACGTCGGAATGACCCTCGGGTCCCAGTCTCGAGTCTAGTCCGTCTCCATCCTCGTCTTCTTCTTCTTCTTTTTTCTTCTTTGATCTTTCCGCGAGCACGACATCTTCTCTCGCCGAAAGATCCCCGCCTGCTGGTTCTTCCGGGTTACCATCGGGAACCATGTTGTTCGCTCCACTGGGAGACTGATCGGCGTCTGACTCGTCACGCAGGGATGGAACACCCTCGAACCCGACCACCCCTTCAACGGGCCTGGACTTTCTCTTCTTCTTCCTCTTCTTAGCAGGAGGATCACCAGACGGCCCATCCCCCGTCACATCGGGATAGACAGCCTGGTCTTCTACCTCGTTATCCCGCTGTCTCTTCCGGCTACCGACCATCGGATCGGGTTCCCTTGCACCCGCGGTAGGAAAGATAGGAGTTTGATCGGACGATCCACCTCCGAGATCAAAACCGTCGAGCAAGCCCATCAATCCGGCACTATGAGAGGACCCTCCTCGCTTTGCCTTAATAACTTTGGAAAGGTTAGGAATTCCCTTCATTGCAAACGCCTCGTTGATCACACGCTGCTCCTCCCTCGAGAAAAGATTCGATCTCTTCTTACTTTTCCAGCTTTACAAGGAACCTTGGAATCCCAGTTACCTACGAGTCACCAAAAGTAAGGAAAACAGCGAGATAATTACCGAGGCGAGACGAGAAGCTACTTACCCCGATCGATACGGTCTAAGACTCGACGTATCCTCTCTTCGTTTATCTCGGCCACAGCTGCTGACTGTGTTCGACTAAAGCTCGAGCGTTGGATTAAAACTGCTCTGGGATACCTGACGAGAAGAACGGATGATCGACTGCAAAAAAAAAAGAGTTAGGTTACACAAAACGCTCAAAAATTGAGACGAGCTATCTACCAGTTCTTCAATTCCAATAAGTTCGGAACTCCTCGTCTGGAGGTTCGACGAAAGCGTGTTCATTGGACTTGATGAAGAAGTATCGACGCTGCCACTTCAGAGTCTTGATAGGATGCCCGGTGATTACGTTGTAGCTCGTCCTCATCCTCACCGAGTAGAGACCGTGGTCCAGGGGAGTTATGGCCGTCAGCTCTTCAAATGCTCGGCAACAAAGAGAGATGCCGATCTCTGCGGCCATCACCATCAGCGCAACCGCCATACGGAACGACCCATTGACCATTTGACTAATGGCCATGTCACGACGGGAGACGTAGGAGGTTATCAGACGAGGGATCGGGAACCAAAGCCTAGTATGGTCCCCGAAGTAGGACTCGTATACGCATTGAAACCCGATCGGAGGAGACCAGGGACGTTGCTCGGCATTCGGAATCAGGTAGGTCACGCCGATTAGATTACGGGCAACGAGTAAATCCTCTACCGATTCAATTGTCGCTTCCGTCGTGTATGTGTTCGTCCACGATTGGCCCTCAACAAAAGCCGGACGCAGCAACTCATCAGGAATCGGGTCTCCTCTCTCGAACACTCCGTCTCCTGCGTAGCGGGTCGGGACTAAAGGGAAACTAGATGCCGCGTCTCGCCTCGTATCATCACGCTCGGACCGAATATGTCGAGATCGGCTAGGGCTTGTCAACGAAACTGGCCGGAACCCGCGTGCGAAGACACAGATCGCGATGACCGAACCCTCCCGATACGGGGATCGCTCAGAACTTCCGCCGCTTCGTTCCCTGCATTGTCGCCTCTGAGCACCCTCTCGGTGTCCACAACCAGAAGCCTTTGGGACAAGGTCAATCCGTCTGTATCTCTCAGTGAGTCCCGATGCACTAAATTGAACTCCTCTAAGGGATCGTTGGTCGCCTTGTCCCTAGCAGGACTCGAATTACTTGCGACCCTCTTCCCCTTCTCCTCCTGCGTTAACCTCCGTCACGGGCACATCTTACCGATGGGAGTCCTTATATACCGTACAAACAAACCTAAAGAGAAAAAGTAGAGAGAAGGGAGAGAAGAAAGATACTTGTAGCACCGAAGGAAATGAGGAGGATGGAACGAACGAGACTATATATAGGAGGGGTGAGAAGCGCGATTCCCAGAGTCATCATTAGGTCTAAAAAGCCTAATTGGGCCTCAAGTGCTCGCGACTCTTCGCATCCTAATGGGCCGAAGACCGACGAAATGCCCGTTAACGCGTGACCGTTCGTATCCCCACGATGACGACTCACTCCTTCCGAATGACGAGCATGCATTCCGATCGACTTAGTGCGAGGCGTGGCAACTTAGGTGTTGAGCGAACACGAATCAGTAGATAAACAGTTCCGTCAGTTCGCCAACCTTTCACCCAAACGACCGATCCAAAACAAGCCAAAGATTCGAAGAAAGAAACCGATCCGGCAAACGTCCCAGTTATACGCCGAGACGAGCAACCCAATAGCCGGACGCTCGCCGCGCCAATCATACCTTTGAAACCCCTCGAATGTCTGATCCTGCCATCTAGTAAACACCTACACGCTAAAGTTCGTTCCCGACCAGCTCGACAACGCACTGGGGGGCTTACTATAGGAGGTGAAACTCCCTGTCTTTCAGGGCCCACTAAATAGTAGCATCAACCCATTCAGGGCGGCCCAACAACCAACTGTGTTTCAATCCAGCCCAAGGATGACCAGGCGCAGCCCGACAATACCACCACAATGGGCCAACCAAAGGCTCATTAGCAAAAGGCCTCCCGAAGTATGTTGACCTAAACCCTCAAGAGATGAAGACACTATAAAGGGAGGCGAGGAGACAACGAGAGGAGGTGGAATAAAAAAGCAGAGCGGCCAGTTAGGGTTTATATACTTTCATCTTTTGTCCGACTTGTACTAGACGGTTGAGCTCGCCGAGCTGAGCCGCACCACACCTCTTGTTTCCTCATTTATATATCAAACTCTCTGAACAACGAATTGATTTCTGAATCCACAAATAGTAAAACACCTTTGAAATAACCCACCGACGAGTCCTGTCACCCTATTTACTGATACACGACCGAACTCGGTTCAAACATATGCCCTCTATAATAATAACAGATTCTGATGATCCAATCAAGTAGTTTAGGGTTCCGGATGGACTGTTTTGGATGGGAACGATAGATGGTGAGTATACTAAAAAATTAGGATATGAATTTACTGGAATCAAAGTGTATGGAACTTACCAACGGCGGCGAAAGTTAAAATGTGATTTGGAAAGCTTTGAAGGGTGCACTTTCAGTTGGATTGAGATTAGTTGAGAGACATATTGATGTTGTTCCAAACTGCAAAAGATGTGGTGCCGTAGGAGTATGGTCTATGGCCCCCTTCACGGATGTTCCAAATTACAGAGGAGGCATAATTTTTATTGATCAATGGAATGGAGTTAAAGGGCGAAATTTCCTCCCTCCTTGTGGCGTTATTGGCCTTAACCTAGCGCCTTGGATAATTTGGACCTTATGGACGAGTCTAAACAAGCTTGTCTTCAATGAGCATAACATCTCTCCACTAGAAGCGCTCTCCTCTGCTATCCATGCAGCCAGAGAGTGGCAAAATGGACAAAGTACAATACCACAAAAACATAGAGTTTCAAGACCGAGCCCTAGGGCTTTTGGTAATCAAACTGTAGTGAAATCTAATGCTGCATGAAAAGAGAAGTCAACTCTTGCAGGTTTGAGCTGGAAAATTAACAGAAAAATAGTATATTGAAGTTTGCAGGTGTGAAACATCAGTTTCCACTCCACTCATAGCGGAAACCTTAGCAATGCGTGAAGCTGTGTTCAAATGTAAAGAGTTTGGAATATTGAATATCAGATGCGAAGCTGATTCCAGCAACTCATCTCATGCATCATGAAGGAAGCCCCATTTCCAAAAATTGATGGCCTTGTCTCAGATATGTTGAAGCTCGCATCTGAATGTGGGAGTATCTCTTTTGTTAGGATTCATAGAGAGCAAAATGTGGTTGTTGATATTTTAACTAAACTAAGCCTTGTAATGAATGAGGATGTTAATTCACTCAACTAGCTCTTTTTCTAGAAAGAAAATAACTAAAATAGCCATTTTGATATTTTTAATATTGGTTTTTATTTTATTTTTAAATATTTAAATTTTATCTTCCCGTAACTCTAAACCCTAGTATAAATCAATCTACTCTAGAGATATATATGTATATTTACATATTTTAATAAAACATATTTTGATCTTTTTTATTGAATATTATTTTTGTGAAAAAAGGTTTTTAAGACTATGATAAGATATTTCCCTTTAATATTTTACTAGATTTTGACTCGCCTTTTTAAAGGGCAGGTATATTTTTGTTTTATTTTTTTGAAAATTTAATTTTATATTTGTGTTACTTTTTCTAAGTATATTTGTTCTTAAAATTAATTTAATTTAATATAATTTGGTAACTGTATTAAATATGTCAAATTGCATAACTATACATTTGTGTCATATACATTTCAAAAATTATTTTAAAATTTTATACCTAAAGTTTGCAACATATTATATTTTCTTATTAGTTACCTAACATAATTAGTCAAGGTACCTAGAAAACCCGATTTGAATCGATCTAAAAATAAAAGTCTTATATTCTATTAGACCTAACCTATATACTGGAATGGTTCTTAAAGTGTTATATCCGAAAACCAATATCAATCCAACCTGCACCGTAAACAGAACAATTTTTTTGAAAAATGTTTGAAAAAATAAAATTTAATATACTCTGTTAAAAATTATATATATGTATATAAATAGGTTAATATGATCTTAACTAATTTTAAGTACAATCACATTTAATAAATATTTTTTAATCGAATAGCCTATATAAAATCTGTTAAACTAAATGAGTTTATATGAACATTAAACTCCGTTAAAACCTATTTTAACATCATGTGTTTTGTTAATTGATAAACCTAATGTCTTTGTAAAATATTTAAATTTGAATAAATTAATGTCTGGTTGGATAAATCTCAATTTCTTAAATTGAGATCGTTGTATATGATGATGAAATCGTTGATGTAGGGGTTTAGTAATAAATAGGAGCAACGAAGTTGGTTATCGAAAATCGTTAATGTATTATATTTAGAAGCTATTTGGTACTCTCTTAGTTTCTAAATAAGTGTCACTTTAGTTTTTTTTTTTTTCAAAAGTGTCACTTTGCATTTCCAATACAATTTTTAACATATAATCTTTTTCTTATCCTTTTAATTAACCAATAGATGTTTTTAAAAATCATTTTTATTCAAATAATTAAACATTAAATGAGGGTAAATTAGTATATTTTTCCATTTTCTTAATCTCCGTGAAAAGTGTCAAATTGACACTTATTTATAAACAGAGGGAGTATTAGAATTTCGATAAGAGATTTGTTGCCCTATACGTAGTCCTTTAGTATAGGAGATTAAGTGGTTATCGAAGATGGTTACGTCATATATTTAAATTTTATATTGTAGGGGAATTTAGATGCAGTTAGAAAATACGTTAATATAAATATTTATAAATTGAAGATTACAAGGAGGATATTTAAGTTATGCATATGATTGACCTACCTAATTTGCAAAAATGAGTTTCTAGAATATGATTCATGTACATTAACTCATTTTAGAGTTAATTAAATGAATAACCAATGATTCTTAAGATGGTGAGTCCCAATCTCATTGGTTAATGGATCCCAATCATTATAGAATTGCAAAATATATATTTAGATGTAGTTATTAAAATTCAGTGTATTTGAATTATTTTCTTAAAAGCATTGTTTGGTTACAAAAATAAGATGCTATTTTGTAGGTGATTACATAGAAGGTTGTTATATCAAAGGTGATTACACAAATTATGTTACATATTTAAATGCTATATATATTTAGATGCAGTTATAAAATATATGGTCATTATTTTAGGTAGATAATGCTAGTATTAATTGTTGGATATAACATTTATTATTTGATCATGATCTTGTTTTATTAGAATATATGTTTTTTTTGTCAACCTTTTCTTTTATTAGAAGGTCCAATGGGCAACACATGCAGAGTTACAAGATCAATTCTCTTACAAAACTAAACGTAATATGATTTGATAAAATCTAATCTTCGAGTATCACGCAAAGGCCCACGCGACTTCAGTAAGGAGAACATATAACACGCGTCTTCGTCTTCTTATGGAAGAATAATTAAGCATCTAGATTGACATGTCTCCGCCTCTTCACCACATGGGGTAAGAGAATATTCGCCGCCGGTAGACATCAGTCTCACGAAGTATCATCACCGATAAAGCTTGTAACTCCTAAAACTCCTAATTTTTAACCGACCACCACCTTAGTGAGGATCTCCATCATCTTCATGGATAATAAAACTGGGATTACTCGAGTTAATCCAATAGGAGATTTTAACCGGACCACCATCAAATATAGAAAGGGTGCCGATTTATCTAAATCTCTATTAGATCAACCAAGATTGCTCCAACATCACATACTCCTATTACGGAAACTTCGCTTCTGAGCCTATTCATTGGCTCGATCTTTAAATAAGAGCAAAGATTGACTCCTTTAGAAAAGAGTTAATGCCAATCCATTAGGGAACAAAAGATTTCACCAAAGCTAAATGGAATTTAGAGATAAAACCGTGAAAATAGAGATTTATTTATACTAAATCAATCTTGATTGAAGAACATGAGAATAAAACCATTAAGTTTTGCTTCAATCCAAGATTGAATACACTTCAAAAACAAATCGCAACTGCCACCACTTAGTCACCACATCGAAATTCTTCAATCGCTTCTGCGAATATTAATATGATACATCACAAAACCAAAAACCAAAATATCTTGGCTACCGGTGGCGTTGAGAGGCCACCGACCACCAGAACGAAGTTCTGATTTCGAAAACCTCTAGAGAGAATATATTTCGCTTCTATTGAACTTTGAAGTGTGTGATTTCCAATAGTAGAATAGATGTTTTAATAGAATAGATTGGATGGATATGTCTTAGTATAAATTTACATAACTGAGGTATAATAGGATTTACATTATTAAAGTATTTACTCTACAAACTTTATGAAGAAAGGTAAGATCTACAAACATAGAGAAAGACAATCCCTTTTATCTAATTATCCTACAATTATTGTGATAAGTCTTTGTCGTTCTTTATGATTTCTGTTTCTCAGATTTTTTTTTTTTTTTCGAATGAATGTAAAATTGATTCAAACAAAACCTGTGTTACATCAAGTGCATCTATTGTTCATTGTTTAGGAATGAGAATAAAAGAAAATTAAAAATAAGTTCGAAGCTCATGTGGAAACCAGGGATCGTGTCCCAAACCAAGTCTTTAAACCTTCGTCAAGATGCTTTTTCCCTTTCCCCTGGACCGATAGAAGTCTCAGACGAATTGTTTTGTCCACAAACTGGATCAGTACCTGCCCATCTCTCGGTTGCTCGCCATGTCTACGTGCATTGCGTTCCCGCCAAATACTATGGACCACAGCTTGGCAAGTATACAAGATGAGAAAACCCTCTGTAGTAGTGTGCCTAGTGTTAGAGATGATGTCCACTACCTCGTTCCAATCAGTAGTGAATCGCTCTCGAAGTAGACCCCCCACTAGTTCTTTCCATACTTTCTCCGAGTATTGGCAACTGAAAAAGAGATGGTGACATGTCTCCGGAGCAGCGTGGCATAACACACAGGTTGTGTTGATTGCAGAATTCCAGACCTGCATTTTGTCGCATGTTTGAAGTCTTTTGCGCATCATAATCCAGATGAGAAATGAGTATTTTGGGGTGGACTGAGGAAACCAAACTCCAGCACTCCAACCGCAATCTTCCTGATGTTGGCGAATCTGTAACCATGTTTTCTTTGCCGAGAAGCTATTTTTAAACTTGTCCTCGCCATGCTTCCATAGGGGAATATCATCATCTTGACTAACTCCTCGCAGAATGTCAATTGCATTCTCTACATCATTTAGAGTTCTCTGTCTATGTCTCCTTCTTCTATGGTGAGCTAACACTTCAGAAATCAAGGCGTTGTCTGCAATACCAAGATCTATGATGCCTCTGTCCCCAAAAACCACTTTCAAACATCCAAGATGTGACCAAACATCATACCAGAAAGATGTGTGATTTCCACTGTTAACTTTCACTCTTATGAATTGCTTTGCAAGGTCCCTTAACTTTAAAATTTTTTCCACATCATAGATCCCGAACGTGTGTTTCCTTTTATGGACCAGAAAGAACCTTGCCTAATCAAATAACAGTGAATCCATTTCACCCATAAAGAGGATCGAGCAGAATACAGTCTCCAAATCAGTTTCAGGCAGTGAACTCTGTTGACTTCCTTGAGTGGTCGCAAACCTAAGCCACCCTCATGCTTTGGTAAACAAATATCCTTCCAGCTGACCTTTGCCTTGCTCGATTTCAGTTCTGGACCAGATCATAAGAAAGCGGAGCATAAACTTTCAATCTTTTTCAGGCAGCTACCCGGTAGTCTGAAAGCAGATAACCAGAAATTAGCTAGACTTGTGATTACTGAGTTGATGAGCTGTAGTCGGCCTGCGTGAGATAAGCACCTGCTTGTCCATGATCTCATTCGTTTTCTAACCTTCTCAACCAGTGGCATATAATCACATACTGTCATTCTCTTGGTAAGTAGAGGAAGCCCTAAATATCGAACTGGTAGCTGGCCGGAGGCAAACGCAAAGCTTGTGAGAATATCACCTTTTTGCTGATCAGAGATACCAGCAATGTATAGAGTAGATTTCTCAAGACTAATCCTCAAACCTGAGATAGCTGCGAAGTCCGTAAAGATGTTTAGAATCCCCTCAATAGATCGCTTCGTACCGTCTGTGAAAACCAACAGATCATCTGCGAAACACAAATGTGTCAGCAAAATGTTCCGACATCTAGGATGATAGCCTATTTCCCTCCGTTCTGCAGCTTTATCGAGCATATGAGAGAGAACATTCATACAAATGACAAATAGATAAGGCGAGAGGGCACAGCCTTGTCTAAGACCTCTCTTGCTTTGGAAGAACCCCGCAAGCTCTCCATTAACTTGTACTGAGAAGGACGGCGTGCAAACACATAGTTCAATCCAGTGGATGAATTTCTCTGGCATATTCAAAGCTCTCAGAGTATTAAGCAAGAAAGGCCAGTGAACTGAATCAAAAGCTTTAGCGATATCAATTTTCAAGGCACATCTAGAAGAAATATCCTCTAGGTGGTAATCTTTAACAATCTCTGTTGCTAAGAGCAGATTTTCTACTAATAGCCTATCCTTCACAAATGCTGACTGATTATAGGAGATGCAGTGAGGTAATGTACCTTTTAACCTGTTGGCAATAATCTTGGATATCACCTTGTAAAGAACGTTGCAACAAGAAATTGGGCGGTAGTCTCTCATCTCCGCTGCATTTTCTTTTTTAGGAATTAGCGCAAGTATTGTCGTGTTGAGGCCCTTTGGCAAGAAACCCTTACTGAAGAAGGACTTTACTGCAGTAATGAAATCTGTGCCAATTATGCTCCAAGCTCCTTTGAAAAATTCAGTGGTAAACCCATCAGGTCCTGGTGACTTATTACTTGGCATACGAAATAACACCTCCTTTATTTCCCCATCAGTCACTGGTTTTAGAAGATTTCTTTTTTCTTCATCAGTACAGCGGAAACTGAAGATCTGTTGTATCTCCTCCTTGGTTTTATTCTGCAGGTCTTGTGGTTCGTAAGATAGGAAGTCATTGAAAAAACTCTCAGCCTCTGCTTTTATCTCTTCCTGCGAAGAAACAACAACACCCGATGTACATTTGATTTCTCTGATTGTGTTCTTTGCCTCCCTAAGTTTAACAGCATTGTGAAAAGTTTTGTTGTTTCGATCCCCCACTTGCAGCCAATTTAATTTCGATCTCTGTTTCAGAATATTCTCCTCAATATCCGAGACCCTTTGCCATCGTTCTGCAGCTCTCACTTCCGCTCTAATATTCTCCTGCGAGGGGTTAGTAAGCAGTCTCTCTTGTTTCTCGCAGAGGTCCTCGTATGCTTCTTTGACCTTATTTGAGAGATCCCCTAGCTTTTCTTTACTCAGATTTCGGATCAGAGGCTTTAGGGCTTTGAGATATTTTGAAAATCGAAAGAGAGCAGATGTGGACTCGATTAGAGGTTGATTATCTTTCCAGGAGTCTTCCATCATCTCATGGAACTGCGGCATTTCTGCAACTGCATTGGTGAACTTGAAAGGTTTTCTTTTCCCTATAGCTTCAACTTCCATATGGAATCTGCCTCGTAGGTGGTCAGAGCATCCTCCTGCTTCAAAAATACCATAAGCCTGACTGCGCTGGTGCAGCCATGTTTCATTTACTAGAAACCTATCCAACTTTTTGCAAATAAGCCCCTCATCCCTCTTATTGCACCATGTGAATTGTGGACCCTGAGAACCCATATCAAGCAGTCGACAGTATTGAACTACACTTTCAAAATCCCTCATACCCGAAGTGATAAGACCTGAATCTTGATAGCTCGAATGCTCCTCGCCATCCAATATTTCATTGAAATCGCCCATAATAATCCACTGCTTATTTCTAAACATAAGAGAATCCTGATGCGATTTGATGTCACCCCATAATTCTCTTCTACCTTCAGTCGTGTTCTCTGCATAGACAAAGGAGCAAAGAAATTCCTCTGTGTCTCCATGTAAAAGAACAGAGACAGTGATAAGTTGATCAGACTTAAAGACTGGCGTTAATCTGACCTGAGGACTCCAAAGAACCCATATTCTTCCTTTTCTGCTGAACTCATAATTGTTTATGAAGGACCAGCCACTAAACACTGAGGAGACAATTTGATTTGATTTGCTTTCCTTGACTCTTGTCTCTAGCAAACACCCAAATTGCAGATTTTTACTTTGTGTCCAATTCCGGACGACTTTATGTTTTGAAATCTGGTTAAAGCCTCTCACGTTCCAGAAAAAACCAGTCATTGAGAAGATTTACGAGTACTGCGTCTTCCCATGATACCAGGAATGTCTTTGCCATTGCCTGTAATCTCATGGGTAATCTTGTGAGTATATTTTGAGTTTCGCGGGAGAGAAGGCCGTATGGATGTGCCTTCACCCTTCGCAGCATGTGTCTCTTCTATCTTTTCCTTATCCTCCTCCTTCCCTTCTTTATTCGTGTATCCGATGTCTATTGGACCAGTTCGATCCACTTCCACATTTGTTTCTGTAGTTTTTCCATCCGTACACAGATCCATACCGCTTTGATTTGCCTTATCTAAATCTGTACCAGTTTCGTTTTCAGTACGCTCATCTTGATTTGCCAAATCCCCTTCATCATCTGCATGATGTAAGACCGAGAATCGTGATGCAAGTTTGACTTGTCCATACTCCAAGGATTTTTTGGGGCTCTTACTACTTTTCCCCGGGGAGACTTGAGACCATTCTGCTACTACCTCCCCCTCCTCTAATTCTTCCTTTTCGTTTTCTTGAGGTGTGGGGGGAGTTAGAACTCCTTCGATTACTGCATTCCCTCCTTCTTTCATTTCATTTTGTGCCTTGTTCTCTTGACCCACTGCTATCTCCATTGAATTTGTCTTTCCCGAGACCTCCTTTCCTGTGGGGCCTATTATCCTCATTTCCTGGATAGATTTAAAAGTTGTGTCTTCCTTATTCATAACACATGACTTTGCGACATGTCCCCATTTCTCACAAGTATTGCATCGCACAGGGAGCCATGGATAGATGAATTCAATCAAGTGAGATTTACCATTCTTGAAAAAACTTATCTTCCTTGGCAGCTCCTTCGAAAGATCAGCATTGACGAAGATTTTTGCCAGCTTAAAGTTGGAGCAAGAGGAAGTTTCAGGATGTAGTCTTACTGGGAGCCCTACAGCACTTGTGATGAAGCTCAACCCTTCCCAAGAAAACATGTGCATTGGGACATTCTTTAGATGGACCCAAAGTGGAATTGACTTCACTTCTGGTTTCTCCTGCAATTCTTCTGGTGTCCACTTCGTGACTACCAGTGGTATCTTATGGAAATATGTCTGACGTGCACTGCATCAACGCGTACACATCTTGAGAGTTCGACAGTGGTTTTCTTGGATGGAAATGAACATACCAAAATTAGTTCCATCTATACATAGCTTTTGAGATGAGCAAGAAGGTAATTCAAGACTTATCAATAAGCTTCTGGGTGTTGGTCAACCTAAGCATTCTTGGTGTTGTCTATGCTCAATCAAGCTTGGAAAATGGTTACTTCAGACCAGAAAGCCTCTACGCTATTAACCATCGACTCATCCTCGCTTCTCTTCCCACTACCGTTTCATCACAAGAAGGCTTCTATGCATCATCCGTAAGTCAAGATCCGGAGAAGTCGTACGCACTAGGTATGTGCATCCCCGGTGCTGACTCGGACCTCTGTTCAGTTTGCGTCAAGGCTGCGTCTGATGGGTTATTACAGAGCTGCCGTAATCACACAGAAGCTTTCTGGTGGCGTGGCGATAACGAGACCCTTTGTCTCGTCCGCTACTCAAACCGTTCATTTGTGGGATCTCTCGATTTGCAGCCATCGTTAGTTGTGAACAACTCAAGAGAATTAGTGGGGTTGAATTTGACAGAACTTGCCGACCAAATGATAGAAACGTTAACAGCAAATTCTGATTTTTATGCGGCTGAGTCAAAACCACTGTCGAACTCTCAAGATGTGTACGCGTTGATGCAGTGCACGTCAGACATATCTCCAGAGGATTGCAAGACGTGTCTTGTCGGAAGCTTACGCGAGTACCAATCATGTTGCGTTGGAAAGCAAGGTGGCGTTGTTTCTCGGCCTAGCTGTTATTTCGGGTGGGATCTTTATCCATTTTCTGGAGCTTTTGGTAGAAATACTCTCTCACCTGCGTCTTCACCCCCACCCGTAGATCTGACAAATAAAAGTAAGAACTGGATATAAGAGACTGGATGATGATTATTTTGACTCTTTTTTTTTGTTTTTTTGTTTTGTAAAAATAACCAATGAATGATAGAATCAGGGGATGCACAGACAGAACAGGGGAAGTTTGCGATTATTATCACTGTGGTGTCTGTTGTTGTGATCCTGGTCCTGCTTCTTCTATTGTTTTGTTTATGGAGAAGGAGAATTTTAAAGAGAACAAATGAACTTGGACGTGAGTTTTGTGTATGTTGGTTATGATATTATTGGTGATCTCTGCTTATGTCGAGCAAGAATCTAATATTATACGTGCTTTTGGTTACACAGATGTTACCACTTCAAGCTCACTACGATTTGAATTTAGGACGATTCAAGCTGCAACAAATCAATTTTCAGAAAGAAACAAAATTGGTCGAGGTGGATTTGGTGACGTTTACAAGGTGACAATATATTCCAAGAAATCAACCCAATGATCAGATTGGAAACTCTAGTATTCTTAATTCTAAAAATGTTACTAATGATATAGGGTACGTTTCAAGACGGAGCAGAACTGGCTGTGAAGAGGTTGTCCAAGACATCAGGACAAGGCGATGAAGAGTTTAAGAACGGGGTTGTTCTTGTAGCCAAACTTCAGCACCGAAATCTTGTTAGGCTTGTTGGGTTTTGCGTCCAAAGAGAAGAGAAATTACTCATCTACGAGTATGTGCCCAACAAAAGCCTTGATTATTTCTTGTTTGGTAAGTTGAACGCAGCCGGTGTTTAATTTTATTTACTATTTTTTCACGTGCTGAGATATTTTCTGTTTGTGTATGTTTTAGATCCAACGAAGCGACATCAGTTGGATTGGGAAAAACGATTCAAAATCATTGTAGGCATTGGTCGAGGAATTCTTTACCTTCATCAAGATTCACGGCTCACAGTTACACATAGAGATCTCAAAGTTAGTAATATTCTCTTAGATTCTGACATGAATCCAAAGATTGCAGATTTTGGCATGACAAGGATTTTTGGAATGGAACAAACTCAAGCCAACACAAGACGGGTCGTTGGAACCTAGTAGATTTTCAATCTAATCCAATTAGATGTAGCTAGTAAAAAACAAGATTTGATATATATATATATATATATCTACTTGTTGTCCAGTTGTTACATGCCTCCAGAGTACACAATTCGCGGGCAATTCTCCGTGAAGTCAGATGTATATAGCTTTGGAGTATTAGTTCTCGAGATAATATGTGGGAAGAGGAACAGCAGCTTCAGTAGGATGTATGGTTGCATCAACAATTTGGTTACATTTGTGAGTTATATATAATTAAATTGGCTTTGCAAAAGTGGAAATATGTGATCATTAAATACCATTGTGACCGAAATCTCAGGCTTGGACACTTTGGAAAAATGGATCAGCGTTGGAACTCGTGGATGAAACAATGAAATCAAATTACCAAAGGATAGAAGTGATTAGATGCATACATATTGCCCTCTTATGTGTTCAAAAACACCCTGCACACCGCCCAAGTTTCTCAACAATCATATCTATGCTCAATAGTAAGACAATGTCTTTACCGGTTCCTCGACAACCAGGTTTTTTTGTTACAAGGCAATCCTAATAATCAGAATCAAGAATCTACTGATGAGCAGTCAAGGAACAATAATATTTTCTCTGTGGATAATGCAACCATTACTGATATATATCCTCGATGAAAGATGTAACCAAAACTTCACAACCAAACAATCAAAGAGGTTGAGAAGGAAGCTAGTCTTTTTTTTTTTTTTTTTTTTTTTTGTAACAAGAAGGAAGCTAGTTAATTGTCTGTTTTTTGAGTAAAATTTCATAAAAGTCGTCCAACGTTAATCTTATGGTCTCGATTTCTTCTTTGATGTTAATGTTTACATTTATTGTGTGTTTTGTTATAAATGAACGACCCATAGGTTTAAACATAGGGACAATTTGGAGAAACACACTTACAAAAGATTTCAATTTGAAAACTATACCATTATTTAAGTTTTTTTTGAAAATACACTTTTGTACATATGAATTTACTAAACTATCCAATCTGAATATTAAATATTAATATGAAATTTTATCTTCATAATTTATTTTATATTTAAACAAAAAGTTAAAACAAGAATATAAAATTGTTTTAAAAAAAAGAAATCTACACAATATCTTAATTTAAAAAACAAATCTGAGGAAAAAAACAAGTGAATGTGCTTGTCTCCTTCCTGTGGTTTTCTGTTATCCCTTTCTTAAGATATTTTTTTTCCTGTAGCTTTCATAGTTTAATCTATTTAGAGGTTTGTTAGTTTTTCAACCCATGTTTTAAGTGAAATTCAATTTATTTTTTTCCAACTCTGTCATACACATATGAAAGAAATCTCAGGCACCAACATATTTTTTTTTTATTTCAAACTATTGTTATATGTTTGTTCTTCCTCTGCCTTTCTTTTTCCATTACTCTTTTTCAGTCGTGTAATTTAGTATATTTTGTTCGTTTGTTCATCTATATTACTATCTACATGAGTTTAACAAATTAATAATTTCTCTACACTACAAAAATATCTTTTTCTTAGCATAAGAAAAAAACTATTATATTTAGTTATTAGAGTTATTGAAACCGCCTACCCCATATATAATAGGTCTCATCTCTATTATAGCAAGTTTTATAAAATATATTATCTTTGAACAATATGATAGCGTTATTATAATTTAGTATTATTGATGGACATTATAATTCAAAAGTAAAATAAATTAAAGGAAAATTGTCAAAAATACAACTTTTCTTTTATCCATTTTTACTTTTATCTTAATTACTTTTACCCTAATTACTTTTACCCTTATTTTTAAGAGAAACAAAACACACTTATTACCCTTGAGTTAATTAATCTAAAACTTAAAGTTTACAGTTGAGAGGTGAGGGTAGGGTGGGATAGGGTTTAGGAATGTAAAAATTAGGATTTTAATTAATTTTTAAAAAATTTACCTCTTAAAAAATTGTATTTATGAAAATATCTATTTAATGAAGGTAAAGGTGAAAAGTGGTTCAAGGAAAATAGTATTTTTGAAAATTCCCCTAAATTAAAAGATAAACCAAAAACAGATTTATAATCAAAAATTAAATAAATTTTATTTATAAATTTAAATATGTACACAAATAAATTCTGATTTACAAAATTGAACTAGTTTTTCTTAAATAAAAAGTAAAACCAGAAAAAAAAATCTAAACCTGACGCTATCTTCTTAGTCGCGTAGATCCTTCAATCTTGAATCCGCTTCTTCACCGGATCTCAAAGATCTTCTTCTTCCAACCTGAAGCTGTGTGACGTGAATCCAACGACCATCACATTGCCTTGACCACTAATCTTCTTCTGCCGCAACTCCTCTACAAAGAACAAAGATAAATTCAGAAAAAAAAATATACTAGCATAGCAAGAAGAAATAGTCTTACGAATATCATCATTTGCCAATTAGTATCTATAACAAGAAGACATAATCTTACGTATCATGTAAACAATAAGCACTGAAAACATTGTTGGAAAAAAAAAATATTCAAGATGGAACAAGGAAGGTTCTTTAGACAAGATACCTTGATGAAATCTTGATCGAACACAGCCTCTACCTCAAAATCAGGTGCCTACTTAGAACACATGGATCTTGTTATTGTTCAAGTTCGTTTCTGTCGTTCAACACAAACACGAAATCCTCTTGTTTAGTTCAACTGCGGAATTAATGTTATACATATCACGACCTCACACTCAGGAACTACGAATTTTGCAAGGGATCAAACGAGAACGAAAAATAAGAACAGGAGCACACACAGAGAATAATTGATTACCCAGAGTTCACCGATGTGGCAACATCTCTAGGGCCTAGCAAGGCAAATCACTAACTCTTCCAAGATCACAAGATGGTTGTGACCTAAAGTTGTAACCCTAATACAATCTCCTTAGCCGCCACGTTAATACAACGTCGACTCTCTTCTCTCTTTATTTTTAGGTTAAACCTAATAACACACGAGCTTTGCTTTTATAATTAAGCAAAGTTAGTTACAACTGATAACCGGTTTTATTAACCGTAAACCATTGAGTTATAATAACCCGGACATTAAACCAATGCCCTATAACCCAATTGTCAATCTCGACTTGGTTTAAGCTCCAATATTGCTGATTCTTCATCACCAAAATAACAATCTCCACCTTGATGACTAATCAGCTCTATCTGCAATCACCATGTTGCCAACTCGTGTACTTGCCAGACAAAACACGAAACACCTTAGTGCTTGGCCACTCCGAGAACCCTCAGAGCTGCTTCAAACTTCTTCACAGGAACAACTTTGGTTAATATGTCTACAGGATTCTTCGAAGTGTGAATCTTCTCAACAGTCACATCCCCTTGCTCAATGATATCTCTGATGAAATGGAGTTTCCTGCTGATGTGTTTAGTCCGTTCATGATGAACGTTATTCTTGGCTAAACACAACACACTCTGCGAATCACACAAAACCGTCACTGAGTCTTGCTCAAAACCCATCTCCTCAAACAAACCTCTCAGCCAAATTGCCTCCTTAACTGCTTCCACAAGCGCCATGTACTCTGCCTCCGTTGTAGAAAGAGATTCCACATGCTGCAAACCAGACTTCCAGCTAATGACATTCCCTCCAGCTGAGAAAACATAACCAATAATAGACCTCCTCTTGTCCAAATCCGCTGAGAAATCAGCATCGTAGAAACCTTCTATCTTGAAGTTTTCTCTCTTCTTGAACACTAGCTTGTGATTCTTTGTTCCCTTCATATATCTCAGCACCCACTTAACAGCTGCCCAATGCACCAAACCCGGCCTTGACATATACCTGCTCACTAACCCCACAACATACACAAGATCACATCTCGTTCCAATCATCGCGTAAATTATACTTCCTATGGCATTAAAATAAGGCACATTCTCCATCTCTGTTTCTTGTTCTCCATCTCTGTTTCTTGTTCTTCATCTTCAACAGCTTTCAGCTTAAAATGAGAACCAACAGGAGTAGTAACCGCATTAGCATCACTCATGTTGAAAGTTCGAAGCACCTTTTCAACATAGCTTGACTGAGATAATCTCAAAACTCCACTTGCACGATCTCTGTTTATGTCCATGCCCAGAATTCTCCTTGCACAACCCAAATCCTTCATATCAAACTTCTCACTTAACAGTTTCTTCACCTTCTCTATCTCCACCATGCTTTTAGAAGCCACCAACATATCATCTACATAGAGAAGTAAGTAGACATACGTTCCTTCAGTCACTTCTTTCACATACACACAGTGATCAAACTCGCTTCTCTTGAATCCAAGTTCTTTCATGAAACTGTCAAAGCACTTATTCCATTGCCTTGGAGCTTGTTTGAGTCCATACAAGGATTTCTTTAGATGACACACGTAGTCTTCCTTGTTCTTCACACGAAATCCCTCAGGCTGTTCCATATAAATTTCTTCTTTAATATCCCCATGAAGAAATGCAGTTTTGACATCGAGCTGTTCAAGCTCAAAATCGAGGTTGACCACAATCTACAGTAGCAACCTTATAGACACATGTTTTACCACAGGTGAAAAGATGTCATGATAATTAACACCTTCTTTCTGTGAGTTACCTTTAGCCACGAGTCTTGACTTGTATCTTGGATCATCTGTTTCTGTTAAACCCGGTTTCAGCTTGTACACCCATTTGCATCCGATGACCTTCTTGTTTTTAGGTCTCTTAACCAGATTCAAAGTCTTGTTCTTTTGCAAAGAACCCATCTCTTCTCTCATAGACCCATTCCACAAATCAGCTTCACTACTCTTCATAGCTTCTTGATAGTTTTGAGGCTCGCCTGTAACCACATCTTCAGCTGCAATAAGCGCAAATGCTGCAGTAACCTCATAATCATCAAACCTTGAAGGTGGAACAATTTGTCTACGAGGTCTATCTCTGGCTAGTCTATAACTCCCTTGATCTTCTTCATGTTCTGACTCTGATTCTGAATCCTCTGAACCTTCTTCAGTCTGAACATTTTCTCCACCTGAAACCTCAACCATACCAGCATTTGATGAAGTCTGATCTGTCTGAACCACAGTTTCATGTTGAACACGTACAGGATCTCCCAAGACATCTTCTGCAACATCTTCTTTCTTCAGATCCTTAAACACAATATCCTCAGTAAACAGCACATTCCTACTGACTAGAAACCTCTCTTCATCCAGCAACCACACTTTGTACCCTTTTGTACCAGCCGGATATCCAGTGAATACACCATTGATCGCTCTTGGCTTTAACTTGCCTTGATCCTTGTGTATATAGACCACTGATCCGATCGGTGATTATAACCTGGTTTTCTTCCCAACCACAACTCTTCTGGTATTGCATTATCAATTGCAGAAGCAGGACTTCTGTTGATCAAGTAAACAGCTGTAGACACAGCTTCTTCCCAGAACTCTTCTCTTAGTCCTGATTCATCAAGTAAACATCTTACTTTCTCCATGATTGTTCTATTCATGCGCTCAGCAACGCCATTCTGCTGTGGCGTATATGCACACGTCCTGTGCCTTTCGATGCCTTCACTCCTACAGAACCCATCGAACACCAAGTTACAAAACTCCAAACCGTTATCGGTTCTGAGACAGCCAACCTTCTTGTTGATTTGATTTTCAACAAGCTTCTTCCAATCTCTGAACTTACTGAACGCTTCACTCTCATTCATCAAGAAAAATACCCATACTTTTCTGGTAAAGTCGTCAATGATTGACAGGAAATACTTCTTCTGTGACAGACTTGAAGTTTGATTTGTGGAACCCCACAAATCAGCATGAACATATCGCAACGCTACATCTGAATCATGCCTTCCTGAATGAAAGCTCAACTTCTTATGCTTTCCCATGACACAACTTTCACAAAAGTCCAGAACTCTAATCCTTCTTTTATCCAGGATTCCTCTCTTAGCAAGTATATGTTAACACTTGATACTGAGATGACCCAGTCGTTTGTGCCAAAGACTGGTTTCATCCTTAGACAGTGACAGAGTCTTCTCCTGCTCACTACTATTCACTTGCCCTGCAACAGTCTCACCATCGAGCAAGTAGAGTGAGCCACTCAAAGTGCCCTGAAGCCCCAACTTTCCATTTTTGTAGAATCTGGTTTTCCCTTCTCCACCTGAGTGTCTAAAACCAAGCATATCTAGAGTACCAGTGGAGATCAAGTTTCTTCTTAGCTTTGGCATATACCTCACATTTGTGAGCACCTTAACAGTTCCTCCATAGGTCTTCACATTAATCGTCCCTATCCCCTGAACCGCTACAGCATTGTCATCTCCCAACAACACTTGTGATGCGCCCCTAGGATGCTCTTTGGTTGATTGGGAGGATAGATCCTTGCAAGAACGAATCAGAGACTCAAGTTCTTCAAGGTTTGTGGGATGAATGGTGACACAAGAGGGATGAGAAGACTCTTGATACTCCTAGATGATTAGCTCGGATATGACACACCAAGTAAACACCCTTAGGACTCCGGATACAACACACCAGAGACACTCGACACACTTTCTAGAGATAGAGCCGTCAAGAGAGAAAATAACTCGTTGATTAATGATTGATTGAGTACAATAGGGTTAGGGAAAACCCTTAAATAAAAGAAAACAAAGAACATGCTCTCTAGGGTTTCGAAAATAAGAAAAATGGAAACTATAGTTTAAACATAACATAAGCTTAAAAAATGTAAATACTTCTACTGTTCTTGGGCCGAGATAGAGCCTAAGTGATTTGTAAGACAAGTCGTGGCCTCGTTAAAAACCTTCCTCCAGAAAATCTCGTGGGACAAAACCAAAAGCAAGGAAAATAGCACACACCAAATGTCTTGCCTAGACACTAACTCAACTTGATGTAGAGATGGCTTGAATGGTGTTCAAGACATCTCGGATCAAACCTTGTCCAAGACCTTCTTCTTGTTGTGGATGTGAAGTGAGTAATCCTACAACAGTCTCCTTAAGTTTCTTGACTCTGGAACGAGTCATGGGGCCTTCTGGAATGGTTAGAGCATCATCACCAGGCTGCTGGTGCATTGTGGCATCATGTGACTCATCTATACTCTCCTTTTTCTCCTTTGTGATCCGGTCCATGATCACATCATCCCCTCCCTCTTGAAAAGGATTTGTCCTCAAATCTGGTTCATCAACAGCAAAAGGAGCCAAGTCAGTGACATTGAAGCTATTTGATACATCATACTTACCTTGGAGATCAAGTTTATAGGCATTGTCATTGATCTTTTGGATGATCTCGAAGGGTCCATCAACCCTTGGCATCAGCTTGGACTTCCTCTTATTAGAAAACCTATCCTTCCTCAGGTGAAGCCAAACTTGGTCACTGACTTCAAAGACCCTCACACGCCTTCCCTTATTGGCTTGCTTCTCATAGAGCTTGGTTTTCTGCTCAATGTTTTGTCTAGCCTTCTCATGTATTTGTTGGACCATCTCAGCTTTCTTCTTACCGTCCAAACTAACCCTTTCATACTCATGTAAAGGCATTAGATCCAAAGAAGAGGTGGGATTGAACCCATAAACAATTTCAAATGAAGAAAACTTAGAAGGATAATGCATGGCATGAGTGTATGCAAATTCACAATGAGGCAAGTAATCTTCCCAAGTTTTCAAGTTCTTTCTAATGAATGCACACAGGAGTGTTCCTAGAGTTCTATTAACTACCTCAGTTTGTCCATCAGTTTGTGGATGACATGTAGTAGAAAACAACAACTTAGTGCCTAGCTTAGACCAAAGAGTCTTCCAAAAGTAACTAAGAAACTTAGTGTCCCTATCAGAAACTATAGTCCTAGGCATGCCATGTAAACGAACAGCCTCTTTAAAGAACAAGTTAGCAATATGCAATGCATCATCAGTCTTATGACATGCTATGAAATGTGCCATCTTAGAGAACCTATCAACAAGAACAAAGATTGAGTCCTTTCCGGTTCTAGTCCTAGGCAATCCAACAATGAAATCCATGGATATGTCATTCCAAGGATGGTGTGGAATGGGTAAAGGGGTATACAAACCCTGGGATTGGACTTGGGACTTAGCATGCTTGCAAGTAGCACACCTCCCACAGATTCTCTCCACATCTCTCTTCATGTGCGGCCAATAGAAGTGGTCCTGCAAAACTTTTAGGGTCTTGGCAATCCCAAAGTGTCCCATTAGACTGCCCCCATGGGATTCCCTAACAAAGAGATCTCTCAAAGAACAATTAGACACACACAATCTGTTATCATAAAACCAGAAACCTTCTTGCTAAAGTAGTGTCCTGCAGCAAACTTCTCACAAGATGCATAAGCTTCCTTGAAATCAAGGTCAGTATCATACATATCTTTAATCTGTTCAAACCCAAGTAACTTAGCATCTAGGGTGGTCAAGAGAACATACCTCCGAGATAGTGCATCAGCAACTATGTTCTCCTTACCTTGTTTATACTTGATCACGTATGGGAAGGTCTCAATGAACTCAACCCATCTTGCGTGTCTCTTACTAAGCTTACTCTGCCCTTTTAGATACTTTAGGGACTCATGATCAGTGTGGATGACAAACTCCTTGGGCCACAGGTAATGCTGCCATGTTTGCAAGGCCCTCACCAAGGCATAGAGTTCTTTGTCATAGGTTGCATAGTTGAGAGTGGCTCCTCCAAGCTTCTCACTGAAGTAGGCAATGGGTTTCCTATCCTGCATCAACACAGCACCAATTCCAATTCCTGAAGCATCACATTCTATTTCAAAAGTTTTTGTAAAGTCAGGAAGCATAAGAAGAGGTGATTGAGTAAGCTTCTTTTTTAGGCATTGGAAAGCCTTCTCTTGTGCTTCTCCCCACTTGAAACCAACATCCTTCTTTATCACTTCAGTTAAGAGAGCTGCAATGGTGCTAAAGTCTCTCACAAAACGCCTATAGAACCCAGCAAGCCCATGGAAACTTCTCACTTCTCCTACTGAGGTTGGGCTCAGCCAGTCCTTGATGGCTTTGATCTTTTCTTCATCCACCTTAACTCCATCTGCACTCACAACAAAGCCTAGAAAAACCAAGTTATCCGTGCCAAAAGTGCACTTCTTCAAGTTGGCAAAAAGCTTTTCATTTCTCAAAACATTCAGGACAACCCTAAGATGTTCTATATGTTCTTCTAAAGTCTTGCTATATACTAAGATGTCATCAAAGTATACAACAACAGAAATGCCTATGAATGATCTAAGAACATGATTCATTAACCTCATGAATGTACTAGGTGCATTTGTCAATCCAAATGGCATAACTAACCACTCATATTGTAACGACCCAATCCTATGAACTAAAGGTTGGTTTTATTTAATTGTTTATTGAACCAAACCTTGATCTAAACCGGTGGTGTTGGTTCAATTATTTATTGAACGATCCTTTACCTAAGGTTATAAGTGTATGCATCCTCTTCTACCTTGAGCGGCCGTCAACGTCAAGAGAGAGAGAGGGAGATCTCAGCCATGGTTCTTCTTCTTCCTTGTTGATCTCTCTTCCCCATGTCACCTCAATATTGTGTAGTTTGGAGATTCATTTGCATCACTCGTATTCATGTTATCATTGGAGGAGACGAGACGCACCGTTCACCACCGTTACCACTCCTTACCAGCCACCACTAGTCGAGGATCACATGAGCCATTGTAGCTGTTGTACATGGAGCCTTAGGTTGCTCTTGTTGTTGTTGTGTAGCGGATTAGATGCACTGATGATAGCCAAGCAGATTCAGGGTCACCGCCTCATCACCACCGATCTGATCCGGAGAGACGCTACCGCTGCGGAGGAAGTTTCCACCACCACCAGGTCCAATCTATACCGTTAGCCGTGATCCATTGGAGAAACAAGGCATGTCACAGGAGGGTTGTGCCGTGATCACTGGAGATCATATCCACCACCGTCATCAACCGTGATCAAAGCCGTATAGCTAAGTGTTGGCTCCTTTGTTTCTTGTGACACAAGTAATGTGTATATCATAAACCTTTAACGTGGCTTTGCATGGGTGTAATGAATTTTATTTCAACCTAGATTGTGGAGTTACTAGTCCATCGTTAAGGAAAAGGCGTAAGAAGAGTAATGGCGCATGCATAAGAAGACTAATGGAGCATGTTTCATACGATGTTATCACTAAGATGAAGAAATAATTTAAAGTGTTATTAGTCAAGACATTTATTTTCGAGCATCCCCGACTCATCTCTGATCTTGGCTAAGGTGAGGGTCTATTCCGTAAACTATACTAAAAATAGAATTCTTCCTATCGTAGTTTAGTTTCGAAACATGATCCGTCTGCTTGAATCGAGTCTTGCTTGATAGTTAAGATATTGATTGTAAACCGGAAATTAGGGGTTTAGAGGATTCAACCATTGATTGGATTGTTTGATGTTAAGTGTTGTTATATATATATGTAAAGTAGTTATGAATATAAGGACTATGTGAGAGATTGCGGGGGCCGGAGACGTCTGGGCTATCGACGCAGATGTGTGCGATTGCGGGGTGCAGAGACGTTTGCATATCGACGCAGAGTATGATTGCGGGGGTACAGAGACAGACTTCTGTACTATCGACGCAGAGTATGTATATCCCTATGACGAGAATGCGGGGTGTATGGACTAGCCTTATGCTATCATCGCATTGTTTGTTCTGTGTGATGCGTTAGGCATCGTGTGTGTTCATGTTAGAGTTAAACTTCCGTAGTGGGAGTTCTATATTATTTAGTGAGAGGTTTGTGTGTATAGCATCCCATACCTCACTGAGTGACTCCCCTGTTACTCACCCCTCCTTGTTCCCCTTTCAGGTGAGGTCGACGATCAGGAGTGATCTTTTCGGTTTGGTGCTTAGAGACGCTTTATTTCCTTTCTATTTCAGACTTCTGGATTTATGTCTATCGTTTTTCAGACATTATTCTATTTATTCGATTTATGGTGTTAAGGCGACTTTTGAGAAGTAATAAAGTGGAGTTTCAGGAGTTTCTTATTTATTAAGTTAATTCGAAAATGCGGGTCTCACAATTTGGTATCAGAGCGGGTTCCGTCCCGGCTCCGACCCGGGATGGCGATTAAGGGACTTGGTAGAGAGATTGGGAGCCGTTGGCGTTCATCGAGATGTACCAGTTATACTTGAAGAGATCGAGTTTGTCGTAGACTTGGCAGAGATGGAGCTGAATTACAATGATGTTATACTTGGGATGGATTGGTTGTCACGGCATCGAGTGGTGTTAGATTTCCAAGGGCAAGAGTTAATATTCCTAAGGCAAATGGGAGGATTACATTTTAGGGTATTCAGACACACCTGGGAGTTTCTATAGTCTCTATGTTGCGAGCTGATGAGCTACTGGAGAGAGGAGCAGGGGATACTTAGCTACCATTTCGATGGCTAAGGAAGATGGACAGCAGGAGCTACAGAATGTTCCAGTAGTTGCAGAGTATGAAGATGTATTTGAGGCCCTAAAGGGACCACCACCAGCTAGAGGTGACGTACTCACGATTGAGTTGGAGCCAGGGACAACGCCGGTTTCACGAGCTCCATACCGTTTGGC
Source organism: Moricandia arvensis (assembly GCA_905132765.1). Lineage (NCBI taxonomy): Eukaryota > Viridiplantae > Streptophyta > Magnoliopsida > Brassicales > Brassicaceae > Moricandia > Moricandia arvensis. The sequence continues at coordinate 35,980 of CAJHQP010000728.1, read as the reverse complement.
ACCAGCAGAAATGGCAGAGCTGAAAAAGCAGTTGGAGGAGCTACTGGATAAAGGCTTTATCAGACCAAGCACTTCACCTTGGGGAGCACCGGTATTGTTTGTGAAGAAGAAAGATGGGAGTTTCAGGCTTTGTATCGACTACAGAGGCTTGAACAAGGTGACCATTCCGCTACAGCGTATTGATGAGTTGTTGGATCAGTTGCAGGGAGCTTCATGGTTTTCTAAGATCGACTTGGCATCAGGGTATCACCAGATTGCTATAGCTGATGAGGATGTGAGGAAGACGGCTTTTTGTACGTGTTATGGACATTATGAGTTTGTGGTGATGCCATTTGGGTTGACGAATGCCCCTGCAGCGTTTATGAAGCTCATGAATGATGTGTTTCGCGAGCACCTGGATGAGTGTGTGATTGTCCTCATTGATGATATCTTGATCTATTCTCGCAGCAGAGAGGAGCATGCAGAGCATTTACGGATCGTGTTGGGTAAGCTCAGAGAGCATCAGTTGTTTGCTAAGCTGAGTAAGTGCAGCTTCTGGCAGAGGAAAATTGGGTTTTTGGGTCACGTGGTTTCTGAAGCAGGGGTTGCAGTAGACCCGGAAAAGATTACTGCAATATCAGAGTGGCCTACACCTAGGAGTGCTACTGAGGTCCGCAGCTTTTTGGGTTTGGCTGGGTATTACAGGAAGTTTGTCAAGGGTTTCGCTAGCATCGCCAAGCCGATGACGCAACAAACAGGAAAAGACGTCAAGTTTGACTGGACAGATGACTGCTCGAGAAGTTTCACAGAGCTGAAACGACAGTTGACGGAGACACCAGTTTTGGTACTTCCTAGACCCAGGATACCATATGAAGTTTATACGGATGCATCAGGTATTGGACTGGGATGTGTATTGATGCAGGAGGGTCATGTCATTGCGTATGCATCACGTCAGTTGAGACCTCACGAGAGTAATTATCCTACTCATGATTTGGAATTAGCAGCAGTTGTTTTTGCGCTGAAAATTTGGAGGTCATACTTGTATGGAGAGAAGGTGCAGATTCTCATAGACCATCAGAGTCTAAAATATATCTTTACGCAGCCAGACTTGAATTTGAGACAGCGTAGATGGATGGAGTTGTTAGCAGATTACAACTTGGATGTCACTTATCATCCAGGTAAGGCCAATCAGGTGGCATATGCCTTAAGCAGGTGAAGGAGCGATGTTTCAGGAATCAAGGAAGTTCAGGAATTGACTGGGACACTTGCTAGTCTTTGATTATGTGCGGTCACTGTTGCGGAAGAGACAGTTGGATTGGAAGCTCTGGAGCAGGTAGACTTATTGTGGAAAATACACAAGGCTCAGGATAAGGATGAGGCTCTGTGTAAGCAGATCGAGATAGAGAGTATTGGCTATCACACAGCTTCGAGCGGAGTGTACTTGTACCGGAACCGTGTTTGTGTGTCAGACGATAAGCTGTTGAAGAAGGAGATATTGCAAGAAGCACATAACTCGCGTTTTTCTATCCATCCGGGAAGCACTAAGATGTACAGAGATCTGAAGCTTTACTACCATTGGCATGGTATGAAGAAAGATGTGGCTATATTCGTATCGCAGTGTCAGACGTGTCAGTTGGTTAAAGCTGAGCATCAAGTACCTAGTGGGTTACTGCAAAACTTACTGTTGCCAGAGTGGAAATGGGACATGGTGACTACGGATTTTGTGACTGGACTCCTGACTACTTTAGGAGGGAAAAATGCCATTTGGGTGATTGTGGATAGACTCACCAAATCAGCTCATTTCCTGGCAATTAAGAAGATAGACACAGCTGAGCAGTTGGCGCATACATACATCAGAGAGATTGTGAGGTTGCATGGAGTTCACGTTAGCATCATATCAGACCGAGTTGTGATATGTGGAAAGACTTAAAAGAATTTATTTGGCTACCTATGTCACCAAAGTTGACTTATCTTTTCCGTCACACCTCCGTTTAGAACTCCAGAGTTAAGCGTGCTTATGCTGGAGTAGTGAAAGGATGGGTGACCTATCGGGAAGTGATTCGCGATACCGTGTGAGTGAGACCAAAGCACGGGGAAAGGTCATGTGGTGATTGCAGGGTCAGTAAACAATGATTTCGAGCCTTAGAAAATTTAACGCACCGACCGTCGGACAGGGGTGGGGCCCACGAGCCCGATAGAGGGATGGGTGACTCACCGGTAGGGGCGGACGAGGCGTTATAAGTGGTATCAGAAGGAGTTTCAGGAGTTTCTTATTTATTAAGTTAATTCGAAAATGCGGGTCTCACACATTTAATCCATGTTTAGTTTTAAATGCAGTTTTCCATTCGTCTCCTTTCATCCTAATCTGATGATAACCACTTTTCAAATCTATCTTAGAAAAGATGCAAGAACCATGCAATTCATCAAGCATATCATCTAATCTAGGTATAGGGTGGCGATACTTCACTGTGATGTTGTTGATTGATCTACAATCAACACACATACGCCATGTACCATCCTTCTTAGGCACTAGGAGCACTAGTACATCACATGGGCTCAAACTCTCTCGGATATAGCCCTTCTCCATGAGTTCCTCTACTTTTATTTGCAACTCCTTGGTCTCAACCGGGTTGGTTTTGTATGCTGGTCGGTTTGGAAGTGTAGATCCTGGAACAAATTCTATTTGGTGCTCAATCCCCCGCAAAGGAGGTAACCCAATGGGATTGTCCTCTAGAAATACATCTTGAAACTACTGCAAAAGAGAAACCATTTCACTCGGATACACCGGTGTAGAATCTGTTAAGTTCAAAAGAGTTTCTTTAAACACAAGTAAGATAGATGATTGTTTAGAGTAAAGAGTCCTTTTGATATCACCCATGTTGGCATAGAAGTTTGGCTGCTTAGTTCCAGCCGGTTTGAGATCAATCTCCTTCTTCTTTTGGAGTTGAATCTGATCATGCTGAACTTCCTTAGGTGTCAAGGGAACTAGGACAGTCTTGCGACCCTTGAACTCAAAGGAGTGCTTGTTGGTGAAGCCATCATGGATAACTCGGCGATCAGATTGCCAAGGTCTCCCAAGAAGTATGTGACCAGCTTCCATAGGCAACACATCACACAAGACTTCATCCTCATATCTCTCTATGGCTAAAGGAATGAGAACTTGATTTGAAACCTTCATGGGGCCTTCTTCATTCAACCATTGTAGCCGGTAAGGTTTGGGATGCTTCTGAACCTTCAAACCCAACTTCTTGACCATTGTCTCACTAGCAGCATTCACACAACTGCCTCCATCAACTATGAGGCTGCATACTTTCCCTTGGACCAAGCACCGGGTATAGAATAGGTTCTCTCGTTGCTCTAGCTCCTCAGTCTTGGTTTGCAAGCTTAGAAGCCTTCTTGCCACTAAAAGCTTCCCCTGGACTGGCCCTTCTTCATGCTCCTCTTCAGTCTCCTCTTGATCAGACTCGGTGTTGTCATCTTCTGAGGCATACTCACCATCTTCCAGTAAGATCATGACTCTCTTGTTGGTACACTCATTGGCATAATGACCTCGTCCTTGGCACTTGAAACACTTGACATCACGAGCTCTGGAACTAGAAGCCTCAGCCTTGCCCTTGCCCTTGTCAAGAGCACTGCTTGTTTTGGTTTCTTTCCTTGGATATGGCTTGTTGTCCTTCTGATATGGCTTAGACTCCTTAGGATAAGGTGACTTCTCTTCCTTGGTGTTGTGTAACCGGTTGGATCCATAGTTGGCTCGTGAATGTCCCCCTTCCTCTTGAGCTGTTGTTCCACAATAATAGCCTTGTGTAACATCTCTTCCAGCTCCACATAATGTTGCATCTCAACATTGTCTTGTATCTCTTGGTTTAGACCACACAGGAACCTTGACATTGTTGCTTCTCTATCTTCTGATATGCTAGCCCTTAGCATGAGCAACTCCATCTCCTGGTAATACTCCTCCACTGATCTTGAACCTTGAGTAAGCTTCCTGAGCCTGTGGTGCAAGTCTCTATGGTAATGGTTCGGAACAAACCTCTTGCGCATGATAGACTTCATCTCTGTCCAAGTCTCAATTGGTTCCTCTCCATTCCTTCTACGGTTAGTGATGTACTGATCCCACCAACTTAGAGCATAGTCATAGAACTCAGTAGCAGCTATTTGAATCTTCTTGTGGTTTGTGTACTGCTTACACTGAAAGACCAACTCAATCTTCTTTTCCCACTCAAGGTAGGCATCCAGATCAGCTTTACCATGGAATGGGGGTATCTTGATCTTCAAACCAGCAAGTTCATCTTTCTGGTTTGTCCTTCCTTCTTGTCCACGCCTATGTCTTCTTTGGCTTTGTCTTGAGGAAGAGCTGATATGCTCATAGTAGTTGCCAGTTTCCTCAGAACCAGCATGCTCTTGTCGAGTTGCATGAGGTCTCTCTTCTCTCCTAGTCTCTCGGTTGGTTCCTTGAGCAGTAACTCTTCTTACTTCTTCTCTGAACTCTCTCCGGATCTCATTGAGGTTGGTCCTCATCATCTCGGTCATGGTTGCTATCATGGACTGATTCAATTGAGCAGTCATGGCTTCCATGAGCAGCTTGTTCTTCCGGACTAGCTCAGATTCCTCTTCAGACTCGGTCCCCATGGCTGCCTGCACAAAGGAAACAAGATAACCAGTAAAAGGGTTCTAGGTAAACAAGAGAAGTAAAAAGGAAAAAGATCAACACAAAAAGTTAAGCTTGCTCGGCAAGATAAGAGAAAAAAGGATAGCGCCTAGGGTTAAATTGATTAGGGTTTCCGCCTACCAAGCAAAAAGGAAAATCTCTTAAACTTGTCTAAGACTCTCTAAGATTTTCGAGCAGCCTAAACAACCTAGATCTTCTTCTTGTTCAAGTTAACAAAGGTTTATTGCGGATGAAACAGAAAGTTAAGAGAGAAAGAATACTTCCCAAACCAAAGTTGCTCTGATACCACTTGATGCGCCTCTAGGATGCTCTTTGGTTGATTGGGAGGATAGATCCTTGCAAGAACGAATCAGAGACTCAAGTTCTTCAAGATTTGTGGGATGAATGGTGACACAAGAGGGATGAGAAGACTCTTGATACTCCTAGATGATTAGCTCGGATATGACACACCAAGTAAACACCCTTAGAACTCCGGATTCAACACACCAGAGACACTCGACACACTTTCTAGAGAGAGAGCCGTCAAGAGAGAAAAGAAATCGTTGATTAATGATTTCTTGAGTACAATAGGGTTAGGGAAAACCCTTAAATAAAAGAAACCAGAGAACATGCTCTCTAGGGTTTCGAAAATAAGAAAAATGGAAACTATAGTTTAAACATAACATAAGCTTAAAAAATGTAAATACTTCTACTGGTCTTGGGCCGAGATAGAGCCTAAGTGATTTGTAAGAAAAGTCGTGGCCTCGTTAAAAACCTTCCTCCGGAAAACCTCGTGGGACAAAACCAAAATCAAGGAAAAGAGCACACACCAAATGTCTTGCCTAGACACTAACTCAGCTTGATGTAGAGATGGCTTGAATGGTGTTCAAGACATCTCGGATCAAACCTTGTCCAAGACCTTCTTCTTGTTGTGGATGTGAAGTGAGTAATCCTACAACAATCTCTTTAAGTTTCTTGACTCTGGAATGAGTCATGGGACCTTCTGGAATGGTTAGAGCATCATCACCAGGCTGCTGGTGCATTGTGGCATCATATGACTCATCTATACTCTCCTTGTTCTCCTTAGTGATCCGGTCCATGATCACATCAACTTGTCCAGTATTAAGCTCCTGAAACTGATCAAACCAATCTCTTCTTGATGTCATGTGATAGGAACAACCTGAATCGAGAATCCATTCATCCCTATGTCGATTATCAGACACAGACAAGGCATCATCTTTTGGATCCACTACAACAGCAGCCTCTGCAGATTCATCATCACCATACTTCTTCTTACGAGCATAACAATCCTTCTTCACATGTCCCTTTTTCTTACAGTACCAGCACGTGATTCTAGAACCTGAGCCAGACCTCGATCTTCCTTTTCCCTTCCTATCACTGCTACTCGACATCTCTCTCTTATCCGGTCTGCCACAAACAAAATAACCATAACCTTCATCTTTTCTCTGCGAAGAACCAGACTCTTTGATCTCTAGTTCTTTTGACCTCGCAGCACTCGTGACTTCCTCAAGGGACAATGTTTCCCTTCCATACTTGAGTGTTTCTTTCAAGTAACTGTACTGACTTGGAAGTGATTCCATCAGGAGAATAGCCTGAACTTCCTCAGATACCTGCACGTTCACACTTGAAAGATTTGAAACTATATTCAAGAAATCATCAATATTTTTATCAATTGACTGAGATTCTTTCATCTTGAATGTATAGAATTTATGTTGCAAGTGTATCCTTTTCGGTACAGACTTAGAGAGATACAACCTTTCCAATGTTGACCAAGTCGATGCAGCGTCCGTACACGCCTCGATCTTCCTCAATACATGATCGCCAACATTCAGGATGATAAGATTAATCGCCTTCTCAGACCTCCCTAACCTCTCCGACTCTTCCCTCTGCAACCTTTCTTTGAACACATCTTCATCCTCGTCTTTCTTCATAACAGACTTTGGAATTTATGTTTGCTCCATCAACACATCCTTCAACCCCAACACTGAAAGGTGAGCAAGCATACCCTTCTTCCACAAAGAGATATCCCTTTTGCCATCGAATCTCTCTACCTCGATCCTTGCGTTCGCCATTGATTCACCACCTCAAACACAGAAACCTTGAATCAACAACCTTGAGCTCTGATACCACTTGTTATTGTTCAAGCTCGTTTCTGTCGTTAAACACAAACACGAAATCCTCTTGTTTTGTTCAACCGCGGAATTAATGTTATACAGATCACGACCTCACACTCAGGAACTACGAATTTTGCAAGGGATCAAACGAGAACGAAAATTAAGAACAGGAGCACACACAGGGAATAATTGATTAACCAGAGTTCACCGATGTGGCTATGTCTCTGGGCCTGGCAAGGCAAATCACTAACTCTTCCAAAATCACAAGATGGTTGTGACCTAAAGTTGTAACCCTAATAAAACCCCTTAGCCGTCACGTTAACACAACGTCGACTCCCTTCTCTCTTTATTTTTAGGTTAAACCTAATAACACACGAGCTTTGCTTTTATAATTAAGCAAAGTTAGTTACAACTGATAACCAGTTTTATTAACTGTAAACCATTGAGTTATAATAACCCAGACATTAAACCAATGCCCTATAACTCAATTGTCAATCTCGACTTGGTTTAAGCTCCAATATTGCTGATTCTTCATCACCAAAATAACAGATCTGCCTACCTAGAACACAAGGGGTAGCCATATACGTTATCAAGTATAGTTTAAAGAAAGTATAGTATAGTTATCACCAAAGTACTTTGAATGTTTAGATGAAGCCAAATTAAGAAGCTAACCATTTTTACCTGATCATGGATGAATTTACTAAACACAGAGATTATCCTAGAACAACACGAACCTCTCTTAGTCTTCATTTCCTATTTCTTCTTCTATGGCAAGTAATTATGTTCTGTCACGTCCACTGCCAATTAAATCCGAGTTTGGTCTCTCCACTTTCCCCTCTTGAAACCTGGGTAGCTCAACAACTGAGTGTTGCATTCATGCCTTGTGAAACCTCGCATGCATTTCAGATATGACAAGGTCTTTCCGTGTGTGAAGGTTTTGGGTTTTACCTTGTGGTGTTTCCATAATGGGCCAGCGACATCAATATCATTGTGGTCATGGGCCAGGCACAGATCAAGCCCATTGCAGCTCGTCCAATGCCCTCGTCACAAACACAAAGAGGTATGAGATTAGGGTTAATGCAACAAAAAGGTATCAGGTTTACAGCAACAAGAATCAGATCAATTATTCAGTGAGCAAAGGAAATAAGACAACAATACAAGATAAATAGCTTAGGCTGAAGTTTATCTTATCTAAGGGATTTGTTGTATTTTCTAGCTTTGGAATATTCGATTCTTTGTAAACAAACATTCTAGCACATTGAATTGGTGCACCTAGAATCTCTTTGATCTAGTGGATTTTGTGAGCAGAAGTTCTCCCACGAGACGTACCGGTTAGAGGCCGGGAACTCGTTAGAGTTGATCGTGTCTTTACTTTTAAGCTTTAGTTCTAGGTCAAATATAACTTGAATCCTAAGTAAACCTAAGATTAAAACTCTACAAGTGGTATCAGAGCTTTCGGGTTACTAGGGCTACTTAGGACAGAGAGAGAGAGAAGTTGTGAAATCTAAATAGGGATGTCGAGCACACGCATTGAGATCAATAGGTTCGACGGCACTGGAGATTTTGCTTTATGGAAAGTGCGAATGCTTACACACTTTGGAGTACATGGTCTAAAAACTATTCTCACAGATGAGAAGTTGTAGAAGGATGCTCCAGACACCAAGGATGAACGCGAGTCCACAGCTAAGGAGACGGGGAAAGAACTAGCTGGAATTGTTGACATTGTTCATGTAATAGACCTAGTTAAATTTGAGAAGACAGAGAAAGCTAAGGACTTGATTGTGCTAAATGTTGGGAACAAGGTATTGAGAAAGATCAAGCACTGCAAAACCACAGCTGCAATGTGGAGCACAGAGGATAAGCTCTACACGGAAACCTCGTTGCCCAATCAGATATAACTACAGCTCAGGTTCTATACATTCAAAATGACTGACTCCAAGACAGTTGATGAGAATGTTAATGAGTTCTTTAAGCTAGTGGCAGATTTGAATAATTTGCAAGTTGAAGTTTCGGAAGAAGTCCAAGCAATCTTATTGCTAAGCTCACTGCCTAACAAATATGATCAACTCAAAGAAACTTTCAAGTATGGAGGAGACACCCTAAGCCTAAAAGAGGTCACTGGAGCTGCCAGATCCAAAGAAAGAGAATTGATCGAGAGTGGCAGATTTACAAGGTCGGGTGGAGAAGGTCTGATAGTTGAGCAAGGGAGATCAGACCAACAAAAAGGTAATCGAAGAAGCTAAAAGGGCAGGTCAAAGAGTCGGTTTGGGAGATCAAAGTCACGCCCTAGTAACAACAAGAATAACAAGGGATGTTTCATTTGTGGCAAAGAGGGACATTGGAAGCGTGAGTGTCCCGATAAGATATCCTCCAAACCACCATACCCAACAAATGTAGCAGAAGAATCCAATGAACCCCTAATACTAACTGTCAGTACACACGATTCAGAGGGTGAATGGGTAATGGATTCAGGTTTCTCATTCCATATTACTCCTAATAAGGATTTCTTGTTTGACTTAGAGGAATTCAAAGGTGGAAAGGTGTTAATGGCTAACAACACACACAACAATATTAAAGGGATTGGTAAGATCAAAATTTAAAATGAAGATGGTCAAAGGTGATTCTTACACACATACGTTATATGCCTGGTATAAGCAGAAACCTAATCTCTTACAGAATGCTAGAAACATCAGGTTGTCAATATGAAGGAAAAGACCTTATTATGAATTTCTACAAGGATGATAAGCGGGTTATCTCAGGGAAGTATCAACGGGGATTGTATTATCTTCAGGGAACAGTCTTAAAAGGAGAGGTTAATCTAACAAGGGCTGAAAGAAATATGACTAATGTTTGGCATTCACGCCTCGTCATATGAGTCTAAAGAACATGTCTGAACTTGTCAAAAACAGATTTATCATCGATCTGGAGATTAACGAATTTGATTTCTTTGAACATTGTATTGTTGGGAAGTCACACAATCAAAGTTCCCAAAAGCTAAACATGTGACTCGAGGAATATTAGAGTACGTTCATTATGATCTCTGGGGATCACCGGCCACACCCGACAGCCTTGCTGGAAACAAGTACTTCGTGACTTTCATTGATGATTTTTCAAAGAAAGTCTGGATCTATTTTCTGAAAACTAAAGACGAGGTGTTCTTGAAGTTCAGAGAATGGAAGGCAGAAGTTAAAATGAAGACAAAAAAGAAAATAAAGTTTATAAGGACTGATAATGATTTGGAGTTCTGTAACAAACAATTTGATGCGTATTGCAAGAAGGCTGGGATCAAACGACATAGAACATGTACCTATACTCCTCAGCAGAATGGGGTTTCAGAAAGGATGAACCGAACCATCACGGATCAGGTGAGATGTATGCTAGCCGAATCAGGATTGGACCAAAGTTTATGGACAGAGGCAGCTTCTACAGCAATCTATTTAATTAACATATCACCCAACTCTACCTTGGAGTTTAAGCTACCCGAAGAAGTATCGTCAGGTTCTAAACCGGATCTGGGACACCCAAGAACTTTTGGCTGTTCTGCTTTCGTTCATGTGGTCAAGAAAAGACAGGACCTAGAGCAATCAAGGGAGTTTTTGTGGGATATCCTATGGGCACTAAAGGATATCGGGTGTGGATACCACAAGAAGGAAGATGCTGAACGAGTAGGAACGTTGTGTTTCACGAAAGGGAATTGTATAAGCACACTGTCTCAGATGGGAAGGAAAGTACACCTATCCCCAGTGACATGGGTCTACATAAGAAAAAAGACCAAGAAGAGAGTGTCATTCAGCGATGAATTAATCAGGGGACCTTTTCATTCGTCTGAATCCAAAAGCTCACCTGATCAAGGAGGGGAAGATTCATCAACAGATAACATGAGCAGCTCAAGTGACCAGGAAGAAGGTACTGAAAAAGATGAAAGTGGGATTGAGATTAATGAAACTCTAGATATGTACATTCTGGCACAATACAGGGAAAGGAGGAAGAACGTGAGACCAACATCTTGGTATGAGAATGGAAACTTTGTAGCATATGAACTCAATGTTCGTGAGGACCTGGAGGTTGAAGAACCTAAGTCCTATGAAGAGGCAATGAGGAGCAAACATAAAAAATTCTGGAAAGGTCCTGCTGAAGAAGAAATGGATTCACATAAGAAAAATAAAACTTGGGACCTCATTGACAAGCCTGAAAAGGAAAAATTGATTGGATGTCGATGGATCTTAAAGTTAAAACCAGGAACTCCATGTGTCAAGGATAAGAGATACAAGGGAAGGCTGGTGGCTAAAGGATATTCTCAAACATAAGGGATTGATTACAATGAATATTATCTCCGGTTGTAAAACATGTTTCTATAAGGTTCATATTATCAGTTGTGGTCAACCTAGATTTCGAACTAGAACAAATGGACATCGAAAATGCATTTCTACATGGAAGTTTGGAAGAAAGAATTATCATGACTCAACCTGAAGGATTCATAAAACCAGGGACAGAGAATAAAGTATGTCTACTTAGGAAATCTATGTATGGTTTGAAACTGTCTCCAAGGAGATGGAATCAGCGTTTTGACAGCTTCATGAAGGACCAACTCTTCAACAGAAGCAGCAAAGATCCTTGTGTCTACATGAGGGATATTCAAACTGATAAAGCTATCTATCTACTGCTCTATGTTGATGACATGGTAATTACATCAGGAAACAAGAGAGTTATCAGAGACCTAAAGGAGAAGCTAAGGAGTGAATTCGAAATGAAAGACATGGTAAAAGCTTTCGAGAATCTTGGGCATGGACATCATCAGAGATAGAGAGAAAGGGACACTGATTTTGTCACAAGGAAAGTATATTAAAAAGGTGTTAAGGACTTTTGGAATGCAAGATTCTAAGTCAGTGGTTACGCCCACATCTACACATTTCAAGCTTAAGAGCCTAAGGGAGGATGAATGGAAAACTAAGGCTACTTATATGGAACGAATACCCTATGCTAGTGCTGTGGGAAGCCTAATGTACACTATGGTAGGTTCGAGGCCCGACCTAGCGTTTGCAGTAGGATATATCAGCAGGTTTATGAGTAAACCTAGGAGAGACCACTGGAAGCGGTCAAATGGGTGTTCAAATATCTAAGGGGAGCAGTAAAATCAAATTTAATGTTCACGAGACAATCAAGTTTCAAACTAGAAGGTTTTTCATACTCAGACTACGCTACAGACATGGACAGGAGACGTTAAGTTACATGATATGTATTTCAAATTGGAGGTAATACTATATCATGGAAATCTTGTCTACAATCATTAGTAGCTCTATCAACTATCGAGGCTGAATACATGGCAATCAATGAAGCTGCTAAAGAGGCTGTATGTCTAAAATGTTTATGCTCAGAATTGGGTTTCAATCAAGACAATATTAAACTACATTGTGATTCTCAAAGTGCCCTAGCCCTAGCAAGAAATCTAGTTCATCAAGAGAGAACGAAACACATTGATTCTAAGTTTCATTTTATTCGAGATTTAGTAGCAGCAGGTGATATCAGTCTAAGTAAAATACATACTACTGTCAATCCTGCGGATTTTCTTATTAAAACGGTACCTGGTCAGAAGTTCCAGCTTTGCTGTGAGCTTTTGAACGTCCACTGATAGGGCAAAAAGCAGCTCCAGGTGACTTAAGTTATGATTGATTCCATCCTAACAGATCACAAGTGAAAAACAATGGGTTAGTGAGCTTAAAATAAAGAATCAGAAGGTAACTTAAGAATACGAATACCGTGACAAGGAAAACGAAAGTCACTTGGAGCTTAAATAGAATCGAGAATAAATCTCGGTTCAGGTGGAGAAGTTAGTATCGTCAAAGAGTCATGGGTTTGAGATCAAGAAAGATCCGAAGAAGTAGAAACGATCACCAAATATCTTCAAGGCCATATACCCTACAACAAACCACAAAGTTTCTTCGTTACTGTTTGAAATCACAAGTAAAGGAAAAAATAAGTTTTTTTTGCTTAAGAAGGAAGAGAAAGCTTACCGGGTATCATCGGAGTGTGTGTGACAGCTCGTTGAAGGTGAGCCGGTGGATAGATCGAGAAGAAAACAAGGTTACTTCTTGATCATAGCTAGAAGGAACTCACTACCAAGTTACATACAATCCTGTAATACACCAAAAGGGTTAGATCTACATAGATCGGTAACATGAAATAGGGTATTGAAAGATTTTCTTACTTGGTCTTACGGAAAAGGTGGAGCTTGGTGGTGGGTCTCGGCGGAGGTCAAGTCCGTCAGATCCGATGGAGTCTCATTGGAAAACCAACATGCAAACAGTGGAAAGGGAGATTAGTTTTTTAAGTTCAAGCTAAACCCTTTAGTATTCTCTCGGATGGTATCATTTCTATCAAGTAATGATGGGAAAGGAGACGTACCTGATAATAAGAGAGGAGGATATGCAACGCCGTCGTGGTGGAGCTATTTAGATCTCGCCTTCGGTGAAGCTCGACGAAGCTTCAAGGTTTTGTTTTCTTGTTTTTGTTTCTGTGTTGATCAGAAACAAATAACTCGTCAAAACGACGACAGAAGGAGAGAGAGAGAGAGAGAGAGAGAGAGAGAGAGAGGAAGAGACACTAGAGAGAGAGTGTGAAGATTCGAGAATGATATTTTTGCGTCCCAAGCAAGGAGATACAGAAGAGTTTGTCGGTGCAAGCTGGGCCAGGTAAATGGGCTGGGTCAATTTTTTGCAACATCAAAACGGTGGAAATTTTTGAAGGTTTTGGGTTTTACCTTGTGGTGTTTCCATAATGGGCCAGCGACATCAATATCATTGTGGTCATGAGCCAGGCACAGATCAAGCCCATTCCAGCTCGTCTAATGCCCTCGTCACAAACACACACACACACACACGCACACACACACACACATATATATATATATATATATATATGAAGTGTTAAGCATGAGACTAGGGTTAATACAACAAAAAGGTATCAAGTTTACAGCAACAAGAATCAGATCAACCATTCATTAAGCAAGGGAAAGAAGACAACAATACAAGATAAATAACTTAGGCTTAAGTCTATTTTATCTAAGGGCTTTGTTGTATTTTATAGCTTTGAAGTATTCGATTCTTTGAAAACAAACATTCTAGCACATTGAATTTCTGTGTCTAGAATCTCTTTGATCTAGTGGCTTTTGGGAGCAGAAGTTCTCTTACGAGACGTATCGGTTAGAGGCCGGGAACTCGTCAGAGTTGATCGTGTCTTTACATTTAAGCTTTAGTTCTAGGTCAAATACAACTTTAATCCTAAGTAAACCTAAGATTAAAACTCTACAAGTGGTATCAGAGCTTCCGGGTTACTAGGGCTACTTAGGACAGAGAGAGAGAGAAGTTGTGAAATCTAAATAGGGATGTCGAGCACACGCATTGAGATCAATAGGTTCGACGGCACTAGAGATTTTGCTTTATGGAAAGTGCGAATGCTTACACACTTTGGAGTACCTGGTCTAAAAACTATTCTCACGGATGAGAAGTTGTACAAGGATGCTCCAGATTTACAAGGTCGGGTGGAGAAGGTCTGATAGTTGAGCGAGGGAGATCAGACCAACGAAAAGGGAATGGAAGAGGCTACAAGGGAAGGTCAAAGAGTCAGTTTGGGAGATCAAAGTCACGCCCTAGTAACAACAAGAATAACAAGGGATGTTTCATATGTGGCAAAGAGGGACATTGGAAGCGTGAGTGTCCCGATAAGAGATCCTCCAAACCACCAAGCTCAGCAAACGTAGCAGAAGAATCCAATGAACCCCTAATACTAACTGTCAGTACACACGATACAGAGGGTGAATGGGTAATGGATTCAGGTGGCTCATTCCACATTACTCCTAACAAGGATTTCTTGTTTGACTAAGAGGAATTCAAAGGTGGAAAGGTGTTAATGGCTAAAACACACACACAACAATATTAAAGGGATTTGTAAGATCAAAATTTAAAATGAAGATGGTTCAAGGGTGATTCTTACAGGCGTACGTTATATGCCTGGTATGAGCAGAAACCTAATCTCTTATGGAATGCTAGAAACATCAGGTTGTCGATATGAAGGAAAAGACCTTATTGTCAATTTCTACAAGGATGATAATCGGGTTATCTCAGGGAAATATCATCGGGGATTGTATTATGTTCAGGGAACAGTCTTAAAAGGAGTGGTTAATCTAACAAGGGCTGAAAGAAATATGACTAATGTTTGGCATTCACGCCTCGGTCAATAGCTTAGACTTAAGTCTATTTTATCTAAAGGCTTTGTTGTATTCTCTAGCTTTGGAGTATTTGATTCTTTGTAAACAAACAGTCTAGGACATTGAATTGGTGTTTCTAGAATCTCTTTGATCTAGTGGATTTTGGAAGAAGAAGTTCTCCCACGAGACGTACAGGTTAGAGGCCGGGAACTGTTAAAGTTGATCGTGTCTTTACTTTTAAGCTTTAGTTCTAGGTCAAAGATAACTTAAATCCTAAGTAAACCTAAGATTAAAACTCTACACCGTGAAAGCTTCAGAAAAATAAAACCACAAAGAATAATCTTTATATCATTCAAAAGTACCTCTTCATCGAGAGCGGGTACCATACGCACCATTCAACAGGCCATTTGTACCAGAGATGTACATGTTAGATGAGGGAGAATAGACAGGTCAAGCAATAGCTGATTCTTGAATCTTTTGAGAAACTTAAACTAAAAAGTATAGGGCCAGTTGCTCGTTTGAAGTAGAGCTGATAGTTTAAAGAAAGATTTAGTCTTTCGACACACTGTGGACAAAATCTACATTTGTAAAGATAAATGAAGGATTCTTAAACCTGTGGTTCCAACTCTGAAAAGGTCTCTTGAATAAGTGAATCATCTTAAGAATTATTCTCACCATGAAGCCTGAGTTCATCTACTGTTACCCCTTGTCTAATCAGTACCTACAAACACAAGATTCCAACACACGAGTTTAAGAAATCTTAATCGGTTAATTCAATTTTGAAAAGAAACCCCTGATACCTGCAAAAGACCATGAGCTTCTTCCTCCGAAGCTGTCTCAGTTGAGTTCATGTAATGGTTATTTCCTCCATAATCAATATGTAACATCCCAAAACCGAGGCCCGTTAGATTTAAAGAGAAAAGGGCTTATCTACGGCCCATTAGTGAAAACATAGGGTTCCCCTTCCCTTTCCCTATAAATAGAGTTGTCTCCTCCTTTTCTCCCATTCTGAAATTGAAACAAAGCTCTGCAGATAAATCCCGGGAGACGAAAGCCCTAGCCGTGGACTCTCTCGCCATTGCTCTCTCTCTCCGCGTCTCTCTCTCTCGCTCTCTCTCTCTCTCTCTCCTCGCCACGATTCTTCTTCCTCTCTCTCTCCTCACCGGCTCTCATTCTCCCCTTTTTGTGAGCCGTCGCGAGTGGTGCGGTGATGGTGGCTGTCGCGAGTGGTGGTGGTGTGTTGATCGGTGTTTTGGATTCTCTTAGATCTATATTCCCATTCCAGATCCAGATATCTAGATCTCAGATCTATTCCAATGGTGAGGTGTTTTGAACCCAATTTTCTTCTCATGTTCTTTATATAGGTCAATGTTGGAACTAGGGTTCGGATATCCCTTTTTTAAAGTTAAGTTGTTAGATCATAATGGGGGTTAGGTTGTTAGATGTATAGATCATGATGCATAAGAACCTCCACATTGTTTAAAGGACTGGCTTGTGTTGATGTGGATGAATGTTTATTAATGATTGCTTGTGTGATTGGTTGTTATGTGGTTGTGATGAATGATGAATGATGATGAATGCTAGGTTGCTAGAAAGAAGTGTACGCCTAGGTTAATAATAGATGTTGTAAAAGGAGGATATTACAATGGTTACAATTGGTATCATGTATGTATGGTTGTAAAGTCAAGTATGTGTGACCGAGAATGGGTGGCGTCCATTGAATGTGTTAAGGTAAAAGTTAGGGTTAATGAGAATGAGAATGAGAATTAGAAATGAGAATGAGAATGAGAATGAGAAAGAGAATGAGAAACAAGAAATGAGGAATGAGAATAAAATGAGAAATGAGAATGTGAAATGAGAATGAGTTAATGTGAATGTGTATTTATTGTGACACCGGAAACGGGTGGCGTCTAGAGTCTGATGAGTACCCATGGGACAGTAGCCTCACAGAAGGTACCGGCGGGAAGTTAAGTGATAAGACCGTGAACGTACGGTTACCGTGAAAGGGCGGGATATAAATAGTGAAAGGGCGCTGTAATATCGAGACAATGCTGAGTCGTGGCATAATTATGGCTATTAAGACCGAGGGGAAAGAAAGAGCCGGAAAGAGCCAACGGGCTGTAACTCGGATAGCCATTTAGGAAGCTGGGAGGAAGTGGTTCATGCAAGACCTTTCAGGATAGGCCGACAAGAGGTTGGATGTCCTTGAGCGGTCCATAGGTCCTTACGTCTAGGATGATTGATGTCGACTCAAGTGGTTGAGTTGAGTCAATTTAAGTTGAATCTATGTTGTAGCAGTGACTAAGTACATTGTATTGTGTGATCGCTTGGTTGATAGAAAAGTATGGAAATGAGGTTGTGTATTATCGTATGGTGTGCATTTGAATGATTGGTTGTAGTGGCTAGCAAACTCTCGTTTCGCATTAAGTAGTATAGAGTTTCATGCGGAGAGGCTGGTGTAGAACCGCTTCACTAAGTAACCCATTTCTGTGGGAACCAAAATTCGCACTGTCGATTTCCGTTGAATTAGGAATGCAGGGTAAACCCTAGTTTCCCAGAGGTGCCGAATATCTGCTAAACCACACGGCTATCAATCAGAATACGAAGTAAATATAGAAAAATAAAGTAATAATCAAAAAGAGAGCAAATAGATGTCTTATTCCGAATTTGCGTATGAGCGTTTACAACAGGATATGAGCCTTGGCTATGAGAGATGTCGGCGAGATCCCTAGTTCTAACTAACTAAGAATGCAAAACCCTAGTTGAGTCGCAGCTCGAATAACAAAAACGAAAAGTTGCCTAAATGCTCTAAGTGCTATGTTTGCTCTCAATATAGATTTTCGTGTATCCTCTGCATCATCACCCTTGAAGTCCTTATATAATCCTCTAGAGGCGGTTTGCTGGTTTGCTCTTTCCCCTTCTGCCTGGTCGAATTTATCGCTTCGCGGAAATATTCCTTTTT
Source organism: Moricandia arvensis (assembly GCA_905132765.1). Taxonomy (NCBI): domain Eukaryota; kingdom Viridiplantae; phylum Streptophyta; class Magnoliopsida; order Brassicales; family Brassicaceae; genus Moricandia; species Moricandia arvensis. Next base: position 18,050 of record CAJHQP010000728.1, on the reverse strand, counting down.
TCCTCGATCTTCAAGATTATCTTCAAAAACTTAACATTTATCCTCCGATCTTGACATTTATCTCCCGAAATTAACATTTATCCCTTCCTTAAAAATAAAAGATAAACCGTCACAAAGTTTGGGCTTGACTTCGGATAAAATCGCGAGTAGGCCTTTGGCCAAGTTTTAGACCTCATCGGGCCGTTTTTTTTACTTAGGCGTTTTTACGATTTTATCGAAATAGCGTTGCTAAAACGATGTCGTCCGAGCGTTAGAATCTTTTGTATGGGGCGTATGAATCTAGGTGTTTAGTTAACTGTTACTGTCTCATACGATTTACCCGATCCTTTCTCGAGAAAACGAGTTCTTTCGGCAAAGTTCCAATGTCAATCCTGATCGAGACGGAACAAAGATAAGTTCGATCAAGTATCGAGAGAGGGAGTTGACGGGATGAGGTGAAAATGGATTAATTGATCTGACTTTCCAAACGAGCGAATAGGTTTTCTTGTGCCACAAAACTCACCCGTATGGCGAGTTGGGTTTGTCCAACTCGCTCGTTTGGCGAGTTGGTCAGTCCGTGTTTCTTCCTTTCGAGTTCTTGTCCAGGAAACTTTCGTACAGACAGTTTCGAGACTGCATTCGTATGGAAACATGAATTTTAGATGCTGATTTTAAGAGTACCTTTTTTTACCGCAACAACTAGCCCCCCCCAGCTCACAAGTTTCAGGCACGATTGTTGCGGGCGAGTGAGGGTGTTTAATCAGAATTTGTGGTAAAAAATTGGTTTTTCTCGAAAAGTTTTTCTCGATTATTTTAATGCGGAAAATCCTTCAGGCTTTGTTTCTATAAATATAGCCTCCCAGTTCTCATTTTCTCCACACTCTCTAATCTTCTCAAGTTTGCTTTGCTTTTTAGAAAAGGTTTCCTTCGGCGGAAATGTCTTCTTCCAGCAACCTTCAGAGGAGTGGTGACATCGAGATGAGCACTGCTGCTGCTGAAAATCCTCTGGATCTTCCAAACGCTGGAGGCGTCCCGGCTCATATTTCGGAATTTGTTTCCTTCCAGAGCAAGTTGGCCCGTCGTGAGGCCAAGGAGGCGGTGATCCCTACACGCGTCACACCTCCAAGATTTGTAGCTCCGGCTGGCACCTTGGCCCCCGAGGTTTCCCCGATGGGCGATGATGTTCCAGCCGGAGGGGAGATTGCCGCGCATGCACCGGCACCCGAGGTTCATCCATCGGGTACCTCTAGGACCCCAGCTCAGGTCGTTGATGTGGAGATGGTCCAAGACTCGATGCCTCCTCCTCCAGTCTAGAAGACGATCGTCTTAGGGTTGTATGCGGCTAGAACGGCCCCGGCTTCTACGACGAATGGTCGTTAGAGACCTTGCGTTAATCCAGATGCGCCTAAGAGGAGGAGGTGCACCAAGGAGCTTGAGACTGACTCTATGCCTGCGATGGTGTCCAGACATCGTGCTAAGGTATGGTTTGGAAAAATCTTCCTTCTTTTCTGTCCCTTTTTCCTTTCCGTGCATCGACTAATTCTTGACCGCTTCTTTTCTCTTGTTTCCCAGTTCATCTCGTTGATCGATGGGATGATCAGTGAGTGTGGGTCGAAAGCCGGCTGTCTTGCTAAGGAATTGTTGGAGTCGCGAGAGAAGTTGTGGCAGTTTGAAGGAAGGTTGAAGGTTATCGAGGATGCCATTCCCTTGAGATAGATCAGTTCGAGTCTCAGGTTGGTGAGCTGGAGCGGGATCTTGGGAAGACCGCTAGCTCTTTGCTTAAAGCGAAAGAGGCAAAATGCTAAGTCTTCAAGACTACACGCCGGTAAAGCTGTAGATCAAGAGTGGGAAGGAACCATCGTTGGTGCGTCGACGAGGCTAAGGAGGTCTTTCGTGCCGAGTTTCGGGCCCGTCTGGAGAGGATTGCTGACTCCCTTGATTCATTGGTGATCGTCCACGTCAGGGACTTGGACTTGGCAGGCGTAGAGGGAGGGATGCAATAGGTCCAGTTGTTTCATGGTGTTGCGCCTCCGTCCCCGCGAACCGAAGAGGCAAGGCTTTCTGCTCGCAGAGCGGAATTAGTGGACATGGATGGAGACTTCGACTTGATACTCGCAGGTTTTAAATCGAGTGTACCCTCCCACTTTTCCCGGGTGACGCCAACGGTCAGGGTCCTACAGCCGAGGAAGGTGCAGGTGAGGCTGTTCCGAGTACGGAAGGGGTGATTGGTGAAGGTGAGGTTCCGCGTGCGGAGGACGATTGAGATCGCAGTCTCGTATGAGACTTTGTTTATTTTAATGCTATTTGTTTGTGTTTTAATCCGGCCGAGTGTGCCGAGTTTTTATCTTGGGACTGGCCGCTTGTGGCTTTGAATCCCAGTCGCTTTTGCGACTTCATTTAAAAAAAAAAGAAATGAACTATATCCTTGTTTTCCAAGGTTTTATCGAGTGGTGTTATGGGCGAAGAGATTTAGACTTCAAGTATAGAGGAGAGGATACGAGTTGTCATCTCGCTCTCAACTCTTTTGCTGATCGTCCTATTCGTTGCTCGTTCGGGATGTTTGAGAATTTTTCCAAAGTTCCGAGAGCGATTAGATATGGGCAAAGAGACATGCTTTTAGGATCTCGTATCTTTTTGATATCATGCCTTGAGACGTTAGAGACCAGTGTGATGGGTTTAGGGCAAGACCTAGGTCTAATCACGGTTCTAAGGGGCACGGTGACTACTCCGTCTTATGTTCCCGTATTGCTCTCGACCTGATCCAACCCGCTTTAGAGTCCGAGATATGTTCTCGGCTTAGGTGACTCGTATGGTAGGATACGAGCATCTCTTCGGGGACAATTTTTAAGTCTCCCGAAAGTGCTGACCAAAATTTTGGATTTCTTTTATAGTGCCATTACCCTTTTGTCGGGTGTACGAGAGCTATCTCTACGAGATGGCTTAGTCAGTTTAGAACGTTGAGAGTTTGTTGAGATGAGCAACAAACTTATTGGTGGATTTTACTGTTTTTGATTCTTCTTGAAGGATACATGTTTGAAGAAGGTGTGCGTGCTCTATAGTCGTAGGTGGACTGTTTTTAGTGTGAGTATTTTGTTTAGGGAAGTTTTTACGACACAGAAAGGAGTCTTTCGGGCGTTAGCGACGTCTCGCTACGTCGAAGGTTGAATTTTTGCGTCGATTTTGTGGAACGAGTTGCAGAATTGTGGGAGTTGTTCTGAATTCCGGAATCGAAAATACTGAACCCGAGAATGAATAGTTTTAAATGTTTGGGAGTATACGAGTATACGTATACGTACTCACTCCCACCTTTTTTAATGAAGGGGGGACAGCTGGGCTCGTCTTGCAAGAACTGCCTACATACCCTTTTCGGGGATCAAGCCGTCTCATAGTTCAGCCTTAAGCACTGTTTCAGTGGTAGTAATTCTTGAGGTGCATCGCGTTCCAAGTTCTCAGAGTTTTTATGTCCTGCATATTTGCGATTTCGTACGACTTTTATTATTTTGTAGGGTTCTTCCCAGTTTGCCCCAAATTTCCCAGTGTTCCTTTTGGCGGTGTTTTGGAAAACTTTCGAAGGACTAGGTCCCCTTCTTTGAATCTGCGGCTTCGTACGTTAGCATTATAGTACTTAGCGGCTACGTGTTGATAATTTGGATTCGTATAAGGGCTTGATCCCGGCGTTCGTTGATCAGGTCAATCTCGTCGAGCAGCATCAGATTATTTGGCTCTTCTTTTTCTGGGAGTAACCTTCTGCGTACTCCAGGAAACTCAACCTCTGCTGGGATCATGCACTCTGCTCCGTACATGAGGGCGAACGGGGTTTCTCCCGTTGCGCGTCTCAGAGTTGTGCGATGGGACTATATGAATCCTTCAAGTTCGTCAGCCCATCTATCCTTCTTGGCATCCAAACGTGTTTTGAGTCAATCAAGGATGGTTTTATTAGTGGTTTCGGCCTTACCATTGCATTTCCGGTATCTAAGGGTCGACTTTGTTAGTCGTATCTTCCATTTTTTTGCAGAAGGCCTCGAATCTGGTCGAAATGAATTGAGACCCATTGTCTGTTACGATTTCGTATGGGACCCCATGCCTGTAAACAATGTTTTTCCATACGAAGTTTTTGACTTGAACGTCCTTAATGCTTGTGTATGAGTCTGCTTCCAACAATTTTGAGAAGACATCCGTCAAGACCAGCAAGAAACTTCTTTTTTGTTTCGATCTGTGCATGGGTCCGACTATATTCATCAACCATCGTATTAACGGGTATGGTTCTGAGATCGATGAGAGGACCTCTGCTGGTTGATGGATAGTTGGGGCGTGCCTCTGCCACTCTTCATATTTCCGCGCAAAGGCTTTGCAATCTTTTTTCATTGTTGTCCAGTAGTGTCTGTGGCGTTTTATTTTGACTGCGAGAGACCTTCCGCCATAGTGAATTCCACAAGACCCATAATGGACCTCTTCCATTATCTTTTGTGCCTTTTGTCCTTCTACGCAGGTCATGAGTGGCCCTGGAAATCTTCACTTGTATAGCTCCCCGTCAACCAAGACGTATCGTGCGACTTGGGTTTTAATTTTCCGGGCAGCCCATTTTTCTGCTGGGAGTTTTCTATCGGCAATATAAGCAAGGATTGCTTTCGTCCAAGGTTCCTTGAACCCATATTCTATCCACCCAGATTCTTGCGCGGCTTGATCATCGACTTCATCGATATCCCCGTCGGGACAATCGATTAGGTTTATGACAATGGGTGGTCCGATGCTAGGATGTTCTATAAATTCTACGAGAATAACCTTGCTTAACCATGGGTCCGAACTTGATGCTAAGGCAGCTAGGGCGTCGGCCTGAGCATTTTCAGATCTTGGGACCCGGGTAAGTGCAAACTGGTCAAAGCTTTGGGCTAAATTTTGGACGAGTTTTAAGCAAGCATCCATTCTTTCGTCTCTTGCTCCGTATTCTCCACTGTATTAGCTCCCCACAAGTTGGGAGTCACAGTAGGCATGAACATTGGGTTTTTAAGCCGTGTGCCAATCGTAGTCCTGCAATCAAGGCCTCGTATTCGGCTTTGTTGTTTGAGGCGTGGAAGATTAGCTGGAATGTCTGTTCCAGCACTTCCCCTGTTGGTGATGTGAGTCGGATTCCAATCCCAGAGCCCTGCTTGGATGAGGATCCCTCAACATGGAGGGTCCAGGTCGAGTCGGGTTCTTGACCTGCTGTGCACCCCGCAGAGAGTTCCACTCGGAAGTCGGCAAGTACTTGTGACTTTGCGCAGGTTTTCTCTCGATACTCGATGTCGTACTTCCTTAGTTCGATTGCCCATTTTACCAATCTACAGGATGGGCTAAGACTATGCAAGATAGCTCGCAATGGAAATGATGTAAACACTGTGATCGTATGGGACTGGAAGTATGGTCTCAGCTTTTGTGCTGACATTACCACTGCGAGTGCCATTTTTTCCATCATCGGATAGGGCGTCTCTGCGTCAAGCAAAGTTTTGCTTACGTACAAAATGGGTTTTTGCTCGCGGCGTTCTTCTTGGATAAAGACACCGCTTACTGCAGTGGTTGATACTACGATGTAAAGGTAGAGTGGTTCTCCCTCTACCGGTTTCGCGAGTACCGGGGGAGTAGCCATGTAATTCTTCAGTTGTTTGAAGGCCTTTTCGCATTCTTTGGACCATTCAAATCTTTTGTTGCCCTTCAGTGTTTCGTAGAAAGGAAACCATTTGTCCGTTGACCGTGAGATGAATCTGTTTAGTGCTGCCACCCTACCGGTCAATCTTTGTACTTCTCGTTTCGTTTTCGTAGAAGCCATTTCGATTAGCGCGGTGGTTTGTTTTGAGTTAGCTTCGATCCCGCGGTAGGTCACGAGGTAACTTAGGAACTCTTCCGATGCCACTGCAAGCATAAACCCCGACGGTGCCAACATGAGACCACACCACCTCGTTTGGTCCCTGTGTTCCTCATGTTTTTGTGGGAGAGCTCACCACATACGTTGTCTCCCCGATATTACACTGACTATGCGAGTTCCACGCCTTCACGCAATCACGTTATCGACTTCGGTTTTCGTGTCATCCGCCACCATGTTCAAACGTTTCACGTTGTCTCCACGGCATCACCCTACTACGTTCTTCCTTTACACACAGGCACACCGCTTTCCCGCTTTGGCGATGAATCATGCCAACTCACGCGATTGCCACATGATCCAATAAGAAACGATGCAACGCCCGAGACTTACGTACTTCCACCACGTTGCACCAGAACACATAGGCCTTATGCCTTTCTCTAACTCATATACACCTCCCACATATACATTACCCACATATAACATAACCCCAATCAATACAATCATCACATACAATCCTCAACCATCATTCAACCATATTTTAACAACCTAGCAATATAGATCTATGTATTTTACACATTACAATATAATATATATGGATATATATAAGATATAGTTCATTTATCAAACAAATACGCGTATGCTTATAGATAACACTTAGGTATGAATGATTTAGATAGATACTTCTACTATGAAGCGATGATGAAATAAGGAAGGAAGAGATCACATCAGTCCTCATCTTAGCCTTAGATTTGCAGATGGAAAAGAGAGAAGAACCAGATCTGAAGCTTACAGCTTTCCATGAACCAGATCTACAAAGAAAAGGGTAGGTGATACACCAAAGATCCGGGATGAGCGATCTACGAGAGTGAACAAGAAGGGGAAGAAGAAAAAGGACAAGAAGGGTTTACTTACCATCAATGGTTGTCAAATCTAGAAAGAACACAAGAAGAGATCTAGACACATAATTCGATCGGTTTGTTGGGATCTTCGGCGGCTTGGCTCCAGCATGCAACAAACAAAGACCACCGAGGAAAGAGAAAGAGACGCAAACAATAGAGAGATGAGAGAGAGAGAGAGGTCGCCAAGAGAGAACAAGAGGGAAGAAAAAAGGAGAAAACCTTGATGGCTAGGGTTTTCAGATCTCTCTTGAACTCTACAGGGCTTCGCTCTGATTTCTAAATGGGATAGAAGAGAAAGGGGAGCCTCCTTTTTATAGGAGAAGAAAAAGGGACCCTAGGGTTTACTACGCGGGCCAGAAATAAAGAGCAACTGATAATAGGCTTTAGGCCCAATCAAGTTAATGAGATAAAAAACAAAATAATCTCGGTTTGAGAGAACCGGGATTTGAAAACTCTCCCCCACTTAACTGGAAATTCGCCCCGAATTCTGAACAGATCTAGGGAAAACTCAACCTTCGAGTAAGAGATTAGGAACTTCTTCGAGTCATATTGGTTTGAGTCGAGATTGACCCTCTAGGTTAGGACTAGAGAGTCTTTCTTGGGCTCTGATACCACTTATCACGTCTCGACTCTCACTTAACTGAGACGGCATGTATTCACATTGCCTTCACCAACAAGAAACGCTTAAAAGGTCAATGTAAATCTCATTCCCAAGGATCGAATCCAAAAGTCTTACAAAACCGTACTAAAACAAATAGGAAACGCTTAAAACCGAGTATCAAGTATTAAAATGAAACAACTTAAAGAAAATCCATCAACTCGAAACCTAGCACCAACCGAGACGACTACTCCTCCACTTCATCGAACTCACCTGAAAAGAAAGGAGGGGTGAACATTTTGACAAATACTTAGTGAGGAAAGCTCTAGGAGCCCCGAAATCAATCACCAACAATCATCACACAACATAGCATAAGTATCTAACTTAAACATCCAGTAAAACAAAAGCATTCAACAAGAAACGAGGATAAACCCCGACGTTGACAACATGAGACCACGCCACCTCGTTCGGTCCCCGTGTTCCTCATGTTGTCGCAGGAGATCTCACAACATACTTTATCTCCACGACATCACGCTGACTCTGTGAGTTACACGCCTTCACGCAATCACGTTACAGATTTCGGGTCTCGTGTGATCCGCCACCATGTTCATACAATTCACGTTGTCTCCACGACATCACGCTACTACGTTCTTCCTTCACACACAGGCACACCGCTTGCCTGCTCCTGCGATGAATCATGCTAACTCACATGATTGCCACATGATTTAACAAGAAACAATGCAACGCCCGAGACATATGTAATTCCACCACGTTGCACCGGCGAACATAGGCACTATGCTTTTCTCCATTCTAAATGACTTTCCAAGCTAAGTGGTGTGTTACAAGAAAGGATATTTTTTCTTGGTCTCGCTAATGTATTTGAATCTTTACATTTTGTGTAATCTCTTTAATGTCATGTCAACCAAAATTTGTAATCGTTTCAGCAATAAAAAATTTAAAAAAAAAGAGAAGCCTCTTGGTCTCTTCTTGCGACTATCTCTTCTTGTAACCCACTACCTAACTCGGAAAAGTCATTTATAATGAAATTGATAAATATGTACAGGCTCAGCATGCACAGAAAGAATAAAACCTCTAAGTTTCAGTACTTGACCAGTGAATACTTCTGATATGTCTGTTTAATAGATAGTAAGAAAAATGGGTCTTTTCGCGATCATGTAAATACAAGAACTATATGACAAACTAAAGCATATAGTACACCAAATAATATCTCTACAAAGATATGTGTATTTACTAGTGTTTTTTTAAAGTGAACTAACAAGACTTTAGAACCTCTTGACTTGTTGTTCTAGCCTCATACGTCATGAAATCGAATACAAGACTTTAAAACTTTTCCCCATAGTCCTTAGTACTTTCACTCGTTTACAAGCTTATGAAACCCACTTTAAGGACAAAAATACAATTTCTGTAACAACCCTAATATATGGGTCGCGTGTGACTATATATACCTTTCAACTAAGTCGGCTAACCTAGTGATCTACTCAATATATATCAAATCTCCATTTATGACAAGCTCCCTAAAACTTCTACCAAATCTTTATGAACTTCCCAATGTGAGATCTCCCTTCTCCAATGTAAATATCTTCATGCTTGCTCACCAAGAAGTCTTCGCATTAACTTTGACTTGACCACCAGTTCATTCTTGACGTCTTGTTCTTCACTTTGTCATATCTGCCACATGCATACTTACTGTTGCAAATGTTTCTGCACTCCTTGTTGTACTTGCGTCTGATGCTAAGAATAGAATTTTCATGACAACCTTAATAAATGGGTCGTCTGTGACTGTATATAACCTATAGCCAAGTCGGCTAACCTAACTATCTATTCAATATTTTCCAGATCCCCCTTTCTGGTAACTCCGTAAAACTTCTACCAAGTCTTTATGAACTTCCCATCGTGAGATATCTCTTCTCCAAAGTGAATCTCTTCGTGCTTGTTCTCTAAGAAGTCTTTGCATTAACATTGACTTGACCACAAATTCATTCTTCACGTCTAGTTCTTCACGTTGTCATGATCATCCGCATGCGTACTCGCTGTTGTAGATTTTGATGCACTCGTTGCTGTACTTGCATCTGATTCAGAGTGTCCACCTGATCTTTGCATCTTCAGATCACAATATAGAAAAAACATTCTGAGATTTTCTCTTGTTCTTCTTCTTGGTTTTGGATAGCTCGAGAACTACTTTGATGGCAACATCAAAGGCAGCTTTAACATTCTGTATGATTGAACGAGGTCTATCATCAGCAAGATTCTGAAAGGAATTCATAAAACAAAAATGATGAATTTGAGGTACCTGTTGTGTATTTGCAGTGCATTCTATATAACAAGAAGCTCCAACAAGCTTCATTAACTCAACACCATACAATGTATAAATGAAGCATATAAGAAGAAGATACTAACTTAAAAGAAAACGATCCACGAGAAGAAGATGAGGAAAGTTACATGAGAAGTAGATATAGGCATAGCTCCAGGGTGCTCTAACAAGTACTCCTTATCATCTCAAAGATCTAAAAAGGAACTCATTAATCATAACTCTCTTATCTTTTGATTAATAGTAGATGAAATAAAAACAGATCCAAGCAAGATTTGTTCCAACAAGGAAGATGGGAACACCACGAGCATAATGTTTGAGTTCAAGAATCCACTAAGAAAAAACAAATTGTTATCAAAATGACTTGACAATATCAAAGAATTGATGATAATACTTAACCTTTTTAGCAACATTTTCATAGCTAGATTTGCTGACGAGAGAGAATGGTAGCAAGAAGACATCAGGAAGTTGATAGTTCAATTGTATTAATCTATTGTAGTCTGCCTGCCATGTGTTGTTTCATCAAGGAGAAACATAAATAAATAAGGTTTAAATATTAGAGACACAAGAACAAAAGAAAGACCTCAAAGGCTATAACTTTCATGCAGTGTCCCATATTTCCAAGTGGATGGAGTTCCTGATATACCTTGTTATTTACCAGTTTATGACTATCATTTGGACCCTATTTGGAGTCTGCTATGTATGTCTAGACTGCATTTATGAGTCTTTTTAAGTCAAGGGACATTTTGGAGAATTATGGAGATAATGAAGCTTGATAAAGCATTAAGAGAAGATATCCAATAGCTGTTCACAATCAGCTAAATAAGAGTCGAGGTCAAACCTGACCATTGATCGACGATGCATGCTTGCTGACGATCGACGGTCTACTCGCAGAAGTATTAGCCGACTTCAAGCCCAAGTCAAGACAATTACAAGAATGCCCTTGAACGAGTTTTGACGTAGTTTATAAAGGTCCTGCCATTGTTTCGACATAGGGAACACAAATTTCATATCACACAAAATATTATTTACAGCTTTTTAGTTTTCTTAGTAGTTTTGGGGAGAAGATCTGAACTCCTTCAGAGATTTGTATTGGAACCAATTATTTATTCTATGCATTATATTATTCAGTTTATCATGCTTTCTATAATTATTTCTGAGTAATTCTCTTGTTAGATTTTTGGTTTATTATGGTATTGATTAATTAGCCCAAAATAGGATTGCTAGGATAAAGAGATATCAATCGTTGGAATTGTGTTTAATGATTGTGTTCTGGAGTAGCTAACTAGAAACCTGAACTTAGGACCCAGAGAACTACGAGAGTAGGTGATGTGCCAGAATTAATTTCATTGAGCTAGGTTGTTAGATGCATGCGAGAGCTGGTTCAATTAACCTAGTGGATGAAATTCCTGTCTGATAATTGTCGATCGACACTCGGCCTTATCCATCGATCGAAAGTCGACTCCTCTGTTCGGATACGAGAGTTAGAACGAGTGGGGGTCAGATTTTGATTAAGGTCCTTGCATATTCATAATTCCTTGCATCCTATGCACTCTAATTCACTTGTCTGAAACCCTAGATCTATATTTTTCATATTTGAATCAGTTAACTTATTTTGACAATTTCATTTTTGGAATAAGACCTTCAAACAGACCTCCTATTTATAGCGTGCTTAGATTAACCTTTCAAATTCAGAAATATATTGTGTGCCCTCGCTCTCTATGGATTCGATCCCTAAGTACTACAATTAGACATGTCTTTGCAAGAGTAGTTCATAGGGTTAATTTGATAGATTGCATACTTTAAAATAAACCTTAACCATCACGCTGTCAAATTTGGCGCTATTGCCGGGGAGAAAAGATCACCATTAGATTTATTTTCTAGGGTTTAGGCTAGGCCTTTTTCTTTTATAGCAAGTTACTGACAATTTGTGTTTTTTTATTTTTCAGGTACATGCCCAGTAGTACTAGAAGCAAAAAACAGAACAAAGAATTACTCTTCTCAGACACGTTGCAGTCGAACGTTCTATCCGCCAACAGACGCGACAAGCATTGATGGACAGTAGCACTCAATCGGCGATCGACGCTCACGCACCAACATCGAGTGACAGTACCCATACGACATTGATCGACGGTAGCTCACGAAAGATGGTTGCGACTCTAATTGTGGTTTGAGATGAGAGAGGAGACATGTATGACCTTGAAGGCCATCTACCTAATGCATCATGTCAGAGAATTGACGAACAGGGAGCTGTAATCCCTGAACCAGAAGCAGACGCAGCGATAGCTCAACCTGAAGCTGCCGCCAAGCTGCTCAACGGACATTGGCAGACTACCATTGTCCAAACCAGTTCTATGCTAACAGATCCTGCTTTCCAGAGGAATGATTTTGAGATTAAACTGTCCTTCTTTGCACTTGTTACACAGACACCCTACCATGGATTGCGAAATAAGCACCCAATGGATCACCTGGAGCGGTTTGAGGATCTATTATCTACCATTAAGGCCAATGGAGTCCCTGAGAACTATCTATTCTGCAAGCTCTTCAACTACTCACTTGATGGAGATGCTTCGCATTGGCTTAAGAAACTACCACATGGATCTCTGACATCCTGGACAGACATCAAGAATGCATTCCTGCGCAATTTCTTTGATGAAGCACGAGCATAAGACTGATGAGCAGGATCGCTACCTCACACATGAGCCTGAAGAATCATTCAGAAGCTCTTGTTTCAGATTCAAGTCCTACCAAAGAGATTGTTCACATCACAGTTTCAATGAAGTGCAACTACTTAGAACTTTCTTCAGAGGTATTGATCTGCAGTACCAGATGGCATGTAGACACATCTAGTGAAGGAAATTTCAGCACTAGGAGTCCAGAAGAAGCAACAAGGCTTATTAAGAACTTGGCGTCTAGCAATAACACCAAGAACACTGACTATGAGAGGAAGATATGAGCTCCATCTTTGAGTAAGGAGAAGATATATGAAGTAAAGGCAAAGTTGGAAATGTTTAAGAATTTTTTCAAGAAGCAAGAAGTGAAAGCCCTAGAAGAAGAAGACGAGGAAGAGTATGCGAATTTTGTTGGTGGATGCGGTTACTAGAGACCAGGAAATCCAGGCTACAACATGAATTCATATGGTGGCAACATGAGTAACTACAATCAGAATTCGCAGTAGAGGAAGCCTCAAGAGAGAAAATTCAAAGCTATGTTTGATAAGATATTAGAGCAGCAGCAACAGATGACTGTGAACTTCCATGGGAAGATAAATTCCATGTACATCAACCTCAACACCAAGTTTGAGAATCTCAACACTCATGTCAAGAAGTTGGAGAATCTAGTGGTCCAAACAAGTGAGGCCATTCAGACACATGAGATCCTGATTAAGGAGAAAGGGGAGGCTAATCAGATGCACCACGTCAATGCATTGATAGGTGAAGGCTTTTGGCAAGAAGTGACGAGAGAACAACTACAAGAAGGAGATTTCTGTGTAGAAAGTGTCATGTCCTTCGACAGTTCGCATTGGTGTCAATCGACACGCGAACCGAGCCGTTGATCGACAGAACCTTTAGAATTGGTTGCCTCGTGTGAATCTTCTAAAGTCGATCGACGTTGAGAAGCTAGCGTTGATTGACAGTCCCTAACAACAGAACCGATTCGGTTACCAAGTCTGAGTGCCTACCTATTTGTCAGACCTTAAAGGATGGAGAATCAGGAACAGAATGCCAATTCACCTAATCCTATGACAACATAAAGACACTCAAGAAGGAAGAAAAAGATTCTCACACATCTTTGCAGAGAAGCGATTGACAAAGAGATGGATGGCTTTGCCAAAAGAGTTTTAATATTTCTTTAGATACTCATTTGATGAAGAATATTATACTCATAGATTGTGTATATTTTCAGGGTATCCAAGGAAACCAAAAAGGACATAGAGCGCATGTTCAATGACCTCAGAGAGCAGATGAAGTTGAGGACTACTCTCAAGAAGAAACGTGACCCTGGGAAATTTGTGATTTCATGTTTTGTCAAAGGTCACGAATATCCTAACGCCCTCTGTGATACTGGATCAGCAGTTAGCATCATGCCTAGAGTGATGGCAGAGAAGCTAAGCCTGAAAGTGGAGCCTTCTAGTGATTCATTCACTTTTGGTGATTGCTCCAAAGGGAATTCAGAAGGGATAGCCACAAATGTCCGAGTGCAGATTCGCAATGCCTTAGTTCCAGTAGACTTCCATGTGATGGATGTAAATATTGATTGGAACTCGTCCTTACTCCTTGGAAGAGCGTTCATGGCAACAATGGGAGCTATTTGCGACATGAAGACAAACAAGTTGTATATATCCTTGATTGATCCATACAACTTCTATGAACCTGTTAAAGTTAAGAACAAGGCTACTCAGATAAAATTGGGTGATAATCAAGGTTTGATTGCTACATGCTTCTGCAAATACAATCAAGAAGATGAGCCTATGGACACAACATCGATCGACACCCAACCCTTGGCATCGGTCGACGGTCACTTCAACCAGAACCAGCACGAAACCCACCCTTCGGCATCGATTGATACTCACTATACACTATCGGTCGACGGTTATGCCACATACAAGAACGATGAAGAAACTCAACAAGACATAGTCTACATTGGGCAGCAATACCGTGAGAGAATGCTAGAAACTAATAACTCAGAGTACAATGATTATTACTTTGAAGAAGAAGCAGTCGAATACCATGCTTTTGCACTCGAAGAAACTTGAAATTTCGGAGGATCCTATGGAAGTTGGAATGCAGCATCGATCGACAGTGTCTCTATACCGTCGATCGACGACGACCCGCTAGGATGCGATGATGATTATGGCTACCTCAGACCAGATGAATTTGGAATCATGAGGGACCCATATGGATATGCACGGGAAATGGATGGAAGGATTCTCAATGTGTCCAAAGACAATATCGAATACATACTAGCTATGGCCAACAGATCAAGGAATCTCTCTAGAAATCAAACATCGAATGAGGCAGTCAGTTCAAAATCGATCGACGGACCCAGTTGGCCATCGATCGACAGTCACAACGCAGCATCTGGGTAGAGACTGGTAACAGAGGAGTTCTTAAAAGACAAGCTTGAAAGAGTTTACGAGTTTTTTCTCAGGACTTGATGAGGGATAATATCAACCATATTTTGGAAGATATTTCAGGGCCCACATATCCCAAACTTATCATGATGACGGGATGCATTCAAGCACTCTAAGAAAGGATGGGATATTGGCATTTTCTCAGAGGAAGATGGAAAATCAGCAAACCAGTGAAAATGAGGATGTAAGAGGCTTTACCAGTGCATGGTTTGAGACGAGCAGAGAATGTATGTGGATACTTGCTTTCCACAATGGTTTGATGAACCACCTTCCTTGTCCAAAATTTAAAACGTCGAGCTTAAGACTATAACCAAGCGCTGAGTGAAAGGCAACCCACTATGTAATAAGTTTTATTTTGATTTTTCATTATCTAGTTATTAATTTTGGTTTCTATTTAATTACTTTAGGTTTTCAAAGAAGGAGTATAACAGTTCGAAACCAGCATTGATCGACACAAGGACATAACCATCAGTCCACGACTTGGATGGTTCACCATCGGTCGACGCTCGCAACTCACCATCGATCGACATCCCTTACAGAGTTTTTATTAACCAATCCTGACGAGATATCACTATGAGCAGTGTTATTCAAGTCCGGGGGAGGTTCGTTTATGATTTTATCTATTTTGAGATTTTATCTATTAAGTTTTTCAAATTGTTTTTATAGAGTCAAGATGGGGATTATGATTAGAACTTATTTATTGACTAACCATACTTTAGCATCATTCTTAAACATGTTGATTGCATAGATTACTAGAGATGCCAAAGTTGATCATCATGCCATCAGATCACACTTACTAAGAAAGTATGAAGGAACCAAGGCTAATCTCCAACCTAATACTGGCTACTTTGCTTGCTTTGGGGTTTCGTATTCATCAGATCGGATTCCTTCTGCAAGTTTGTAAGGTACTAGTCTATTATTTCTGATCCCCTTCTCTCTCTCTCTCTCTCTCTCTCTCTCTATCTCTCTCTCTCGCTTCAAGATATATAATAGAAAAGATTGAGATGATTTCCTGAGATGCAGAGGGGTAGGTACATTACCAATGACCATATTATTCTAATTCAAAAGAATGATCACACATTGTTGGAAGCGAGGGGTAGGTACATTACCGATGACCCCATTATTCGCCAACAACTTGGTTTCAAAAAATGAGATGGCAAGATGGACTGTAGCAGCATCATTGTCCATTAAATTTGAGATCCCAAAAGATTCTGAGAGAAAAGAGGGAAGAAAGGGATCACAAAAGGTTTTATACCTATACATGCAGGTTTGTAGGAGTTGACTCCATGTGTCATATGACCGATACTCCCAAGGTAAAGCATGCACTTTATTTTCATGAAAAAAATAAGATTAGTAGAGGGGTGAGTCAAATTAGTATTTGTTGAGTTGCTGGTAAATGGATTTGGTTGTTATACTAGGATAAGGCATATAAAGTTTCTCTGATTAACATTATTCGATGCGGTTGCGATATAGTAGGGTGATAGTCATATTTATGTATTATGTGAGTTCCCACTTTTCAAACCTCTTTCACAGGTTACCCTTGTTTTGCTTGAGAACAAGCAAAATGTTAAGTCTGGGGGAGTTGATATACCTTGTTATTTATCAGTTTAAGACTGTCATTTGGACCCTATTGGGAGCCTACTATGTATGTCTAGACTGCATTTTAGATTCTTTTCAGATCAAGGTACGTTTCGGAGCATTATGGAACTTGATAGATCATTTAGAGAAGATATCCCGTAGCTGTTCACAATCAGCTAAGTCAAAGTCGAGGTCAAACCTGACCATCAATCGACGGTGCATGCTTGTTGTCGATCTACGGTCTGTTCGCAAAAGTATTGGCCGACTTCAAGCCCAAGTTAAGACAAATTACAAGAATGCCCATGAACGATTTTTGACCTAGTTTATAAAGGTCTTGCCATTCTTTAGGCAGAGGTACCCTGATTTCATATCACACAAAGTATTATTTACAGCTTTTTAGTTTTCTTAGTAGTTTTTGGGAGAAGATTTGAACTTTTCCAGAGATTTGTATTGAAGCCTAATATTTATTCTATGCATTGTATTACTCACTTAGATTTAGGGTTTATTATGGTGTTGATGAATTAGCCCCAAAATAAGATTGCTAGGATGAAGAGATATCAATCTTTCGAATTGTGTTTAATGCTTGTGTTCTAAAGTAGCTAACTAGAAACCTGAACTTAGGACATAGACAACTACGAGAGTAGATTCTGTGCCAGAATTAATTCCATTAAGCTAGGTTTTTAGATACATGCGAGAGCTGGTTTAATTAGCCTAGCAGACAAACTTCTTGTTCGATAACCGTCGATCAACGGTCGACTCCCTCTGTTCTGTTTGCATATGAGAGTTGGAACGAGAGGGGGTCGAATTAGTCTTTAAGGTCCTCGAATATTCATAATTTCCTGCATCATGTCCACAATAATTTACTTGCCTTAAACCATAGATCTATCTTTCCATATTTGAATCAGTTAAATTATTTAGAATTTTTTTCCTTTTTGGAATAAAACCTTCAAAAAAACCTCCTATTTAAAGCTTGCTTAGCTTAACCTTCAAAATTCAAAAATATATTGTGTGCCTTGGCTCTCTGTGGATTCGATCCATAAGTACTACAATTAGACCTCTCTTGGCAAGACTAGTCTGTAGGTTTATTTGATAGATTTCCTACTTTAAAATAAACCTTAACCGCACGCTTCAGTACCCATAGAAATCACATGAAATCACAATGGCATTGATAATATCAAACAAAGATGGCACATAATCCTGTGAACGACACATTCGACAAAAATATAGGATAGAAACTACGAACATTGTTAGGGTCAAAAACGGTAACCTCGAAATCAAAGCCCATGATAGCTAAGCTCTCCATTAAAGGAGCTCAACTCAAAATAACTTCCAAAATATCTCACTAGATAAGCTTCAGAGCACAAGACGTTACAAACATTACGGGAAAAAACTGAGACACATTTAATGTCTCATCGCCCACGGGGAATGAGATCGGCCCTATGTCTCATCGCCCATGGGCGACGAGACACATTCAACGTCTCGTCTCCCATGGGTGACGAGGCCAGCCTTAAGTCTTGTCGCCCATGGGCGACGAGACACGTTTAACGTCTTGTCTCTCACGAGCGACGAGACCAGCTTTAAGATCTTGCCGCCCACGAGCGACAAGACCAGCCTTAAAGTCTCGCCGCCCACGAGCGACGAGACCATCTTCTCTTCACCAATCTCACCTTCGGGTCATGGCCGAAATGCTTCTCATT